>JBBDGP010002191.1:0-112500 GCA_037952835.1 Lithobates septentrionalis
AACCAATACTTTTGACACCAATGATCAGGAGGATTATTTTTTCCTGGGTTTCGTGATCCCACGGACACCAATGATTTAGGGTGCTATTCTCCCCTCAGGCCACTATCCCACTTATACCAATTATTTGGGAGCTATACTTCCCCGGTGGCTACTATCCCACTGATGTGGGATAGTAGCCACGGGGGCTTTTTTTCCTCTGTAGCCTCAACGCCAGTGACTCTAACAATTTAAGCATTGTTCTCCTTCAACACAAATGAATTGGGGGGGGGGGGGGGGCTTTTCTCCCTCTGGGGCCGCTCAAATGGTTTGTGTTGTGTTTATTTAAATCACAGTGACTCCATTTTTGACTTATTGCTCCTTTTTAATACATTTTAGAGCTAGTTTACACTAGCGTTGAGGGACCGTAAAGCCCCGTGGTTGAGCTGTGGTTTTACCAAACCCCCAAACCCTCCCTCTTTTTATATGCAAAGGCAGCGGCCCTCAGGGATGTACACACAGCAGGAATCGTACCCGCTGTCGCTTTTGTGCGCGCTATCGCTTGTCAATTACGACCCATTCACGTGATTGCGTACGCTCTGCAAATGCCCCACAACCCTGTGCAATGCATGCGATTGCAGGATGCTAGTGTGGGGTTCAAGAGGGTAAAATAGACAGTGAGAAGGGGATACGGTGCCTCCCCCATTGCCTGTCAAACACCTGAATAAGTGATCCAAACATGGATCACTTTTCAGAAGAGCCGCAGTCCCTGCTGCCTATGTGAACAAGCACTTAAAGTGATTCTAGAGCAAAAGAACTTGCAAAATTAAAATAAAATATACAAAATGAAATAAAAAAATAACTAACAAGTTATTCTTGCCTGCTCTGTGTAATGGTTTTGCACAGAGCCGTCCCGATCTTCTTTTTTGGTCCCCCCCGCCAGCGGTCCTGGCTCCTCCCCACCCCCCTGCCGAGGGCTCAATAGCAAGCCTCTTGCTATGAGGGCACTTGAGCAGGCTCGCTCCTGAGACGTGGCTCTGTGTCCATTCATACACAACGCATGGCCCGTGCTTTCACCTCATTGGCCCACGGGCTGTGACTGACAGTCAGCCAATAGCTTCTGCTGCTGTGTGAGAGGGGAGAGACCCAGGAGAGCAGATGCTCTCATGCACATCACTGAATTGGGCTCAGGTAAGTATTAGGGGGGGGGCTGGAGGGGAGCTGCACACAGAAAATTTTTTTTCTGACCTACACGCATAGAATGTATGAAGGCTGCACTTTGCTGGGAGGCCCTTATATGACGTCCTCCCGTGCTCGCGCTGCCTGTGCGCCCTCTGCAGCGCACATCGGCAGTGACCTGTGAACGCTGCATCCTTCAGACGCAGCTGATCACAGATCAGTGGGGAAGAGCCAATCATGGAGGCTCTTTACCATGTGATAGCTATGTCCAATCACAGCTGATCACAATGTGAACAAAGCTCCTGATTCACTCCCTGGTTATCTCTCGCCTCGACTACTGCAACTCCCTCCTCATTGGCTTACATTTTTAAATAGACTATCCCCCCTTCAGTCCATCATGAATGCTGCTGCCAGACTCATCCACCTTACAAACTACTCAGCGTCTGCCACCCCTCTCTGCCAATCCCTCCATTGGCTTCCACTCACTCAACAAATAGAAATTCAAAATGCTAACAAGTTACAAAGCCATCCACATCTCAAAATGTGGATCCTCCCAAGACCTCCCGCTCTCTAGCTCCCTCATCACCCCCTCCCATATTTGCCTCCAGGACTTCTCCCGAGCCTCGCCCATCCTCTGGAATACCCACCCACTGTCTATCTCCAAATATCTACTTTTAGGGCTCTTTGTTTTTCAGGTGGACCTGAACAGGCGCTCCATGTACCTCTATGGAGCGACAGATGTCAGCGGTGACATGTCCGCTGACATCCGATCCGCTAAATCCAGATGGATGGAAACTCGATCTTCCATCCGTCTGGCGGATCGGATGAAAATAGACAGACAGATCCATTTTCATCCGATCTCCCATAGAGGAGAGCGGGGCTCTGACAGGTCCGTCTGGACACAGTGAGTGGAGACAGACCTGTCATCCGCCTGCTCATCGGGGATCAACGGATCGATGCCTGCTGAGCAAAGCGAAGTCCGTGAAAATGGACACGCAGGTGTGAAAGAACCCTAATGCCGCGTACACCACGGTCGGACTTTTCGTCTACAAAAGTCAGACAGCCTGTCCGACAGACTTCCGGCAGACTTTCGGCGGACTTTCGACGGACTTGCGGCGGACTTTCTAACGAACAGACTTGCCTACACACGATCACACAAAAGTCCGTCGAATTCTTACGTGATGACGTACACCGGACTAAAATAAGGAAGTTCATAGCCAGTAGCCAATAGGTGCCCTAGCGTGGCTTTTTGTCCGTCGGACTAGCACACAGACGAGCGGATTTCGGGGTCCGTCGTAGTTACGAAGTAAAGATTTGAAGCATGTTTCAAATCTAAAGTACGTCGGATTTGAGGCTAAAAAAGTATGTTGAAAGTCCGGAGAAGCCCACACACGATCGGATTACCAGCCAGCTTTAGTCCGTCAGCGTCCGTTGGACTTTTGTAGACGAAAAGTCCGACCGTGTGTACGCGGCATTAGGCGATCCCTGAAAACTTTTCCCTTCGCAGAAGCTTACCCTGCCTCCACCGAACAACAACTGTTCTTTTATTTTCTTCATCAGCTCATCCCCCTTAATTATATTACCCTTTCGTATCACTTGACCCTCCCTCCTAGATTGTAAGATCTAACAAGCCCTGATGCCTCCTGTATCGAATTGTATTGTAACTGTACTGTCTTGCCCCCATGTTGTAAAGTGCTGCGTAAACTGTTTGCGCTTTATAAATCCTGAATAATAATAATAATAATATTATTTATTATTGACAGCGCGTGAGGAGTAGAGAGCCGAAAAAGAGCAATTCCACATTTACACTGACAATCGGGGCACTGATCATTAGTGTCCTGATTATCAGTGCCCACCAGTGCTACCATACTGTGCCTCATTAGTCTTTTTTTGTTTGTTTAGCAAAAAATAAAAAAAAACAGTGGTGATTAAATACCACCAAAAGAAAGCTCTATCTGTCTCAAAAAAGTGATAAATATTTCATATGGGTACAGTGTTGCATGACCGCGGAGTTGTCATTCAAACTGCGACAGCGCTGAAAGCTGAAAATTGGCCTGGGCAGGAAGGGGGGCAGGAAGGGGGTGAAAGTGCCCGGTAAGTGGTTAAATGCAATTTTTTTTTTTCATTCCTATGCATTTTATTGTGTGAGCATAAAAAATATAGATATCTATATATCTAGATATATAGATATATAGATATAGATAGATAGATATATATAGATATATATAATTTTATGCTCACACAATAAAATACATAGGAGTGAAAAAAAATTAAAAAATATATATATATTATAATATAATTTTTTTATTTTTTTCTGTTGGGGTGTGAAAGATTTTGGAAGCATTTACTGGGCCCCGGTCTCACTAATGTTGACAATCTCTGCTCTATGGCAGTGTTAAGCACTTATAGAAGAAGCCTCTTACTATCTGCAGAGTTGACTCACTGGTTTCACTGAAACTATTCAGATAACAGCAAAGTCTGGAATCCGGAGAACATCTCAGGAATTTACCCACAAATGGTCTCTCTGCCAACACCTGAGTATCTGAGCACCTGACACCACAGGCCATCTCGTTTGACAACTGCGCCGTGCGCACCCAAGGTTCTGACGCTTTGTTTTTCCCAGCAGCCGTGGCTGACAAACAAACAGATCTGGGCCACCTACTCACAAGTTGCAGAAACAAAAAAATGACTGGTATGCAGAGAGCTTTATTGTGCAACACATTCCTGGGCAGTGAGCAAGCCGGGCGCCCTGGACAGCGGCCAACTGGAAAGCTGTGTAGTCCAAAGCAAATTCTTTGCTGTAGTATTGTGATGGCTCTTCTCGCCGTGATGTCACAACGGGCTCATTGTCCTCCGCCAAAGAGAGTGGAAGGTGACCGATGAAGAGCTGCTATTCCTGGGTGCGCTGCATTATACCGGGCCGTGTGGGTTTATGTGATTCATGGCCCCCGGTGGTTGATGACTAACGTAGCTGGGCAGTGGATTGGCATGTCAGTCTTAGTGCAAGAATGGCTAAATGTGTCTTCACATCATTCCTGGAGGCCTGTGTCATCGAGGAGCGTATGTCGGGGTATGCCAGAGCAGTGTGTGGGCGGCTGCAGGAAAAGAACGGCACGGCTTTTATAAATAAAGTGGTGAAGCCCTCGTATGGTGCGCAGTTCCTGAGCGTAGACAAATAGTGCCAAGCGGCGTGCTGCTCTAAATTAAATGGAAACTTCACTCCCTATATATATATATATATATATATATATATATATATATATATATATATATATATATATATATATATATATATATATATATATATATATATATACAGTATCTCACAAAAGAGAGTACACCCTCACATTTTGAAATATTTTATTCTATCTTTTCATGTGACAACACTGAAGAAATGACACTTTGCTACAATGTAAAGTAGTGAGTGTACAGCTTGTATAACAGTGTAAATTTTCTGTCCCCTCAAAATAACTCAACACACAGCCAATAATGTCTAAACCGCTGGCAACAAAAGTGAGTACACCCCTAAGTGAAAATGTCCAAATTGAGCCCAAAGTAATATTTTGTGTGGCCACCATTATTTTCCAACAATGCCTTAACCCTCTTGGGCATGGAGTTCACCAAAGCTTCACAAGTTGCTACTGTAGTCCCTTCCACAGCTGGTGGATGTTAGAGACTTGCGCTCCTCCACCCTCCATTTGAGGATGTCCCACAGATGCTCAATAAGGTTTAGGTCTGGAGACATGCTTGGCCAGTCCATCACCTTTACCTCAGCTTCTTTAGCAAGGCAGTGGTCATCTTGGAGGTGTGTTTGGGGTCGTTATTATGTTGGAATACTGCCCTGCGGCCCAGTCTCTGAAGGGAGGGGGATCATGCTCTGCTTCAGTATGTCACAGTACATGTTGGCATTCATGGTTCCCTCAATGATCTGTAGCTCCCCAGTGCCGGCAGCACTCATACAGCCCCAGACCATGACACTCCCACCACCATGTTTGACTGCAGGCAAGACACACTTGTCTTTGTACTCCTCACCTGGTTGCCGCCACACACCGCTTGTCACCATCTGAACCAAATAAGTTTTATCTTGGTCTCATCAGACCACAGCACATGGTTCCTTGTCATCAGCAAACTGTTTGTGGGCTTGCTTGTGCATCATCTTTAGAAGAGTCTTCCTTCTGGGATGACAGCCATGCAGACCAATTTGATGCAGTGTGCGGTGTATGGTCTAAAAACTGACAGGCTGACCCCCCCCCCCCCCCTTCAACCTCTGCAGCAATGCTGGCAGCACTCATACGTCTATTTCCCAAAGACAACCCTGGATATGACGCTGAGCATGTGCACACTCAACCTCTTTGGTCGACCATGGCGAGGCCTGTTCTGAGTGGAACCTGTCCCGTTAAACGGCTGTATGGTCTTGGCCACCGTGCTACAGCTCAGTTTTAAGGGTCTTGGCAATTTTCTTACAGCCTAGGCCATCTTTATGTAGAGCAACAATTCTTTTTTCAGATCCTCAGAGAGTTCTTTGCCATGAGGTGCCATGTTGAACTGCCAGTGACCAGTATGAGATAGTGAGAGCGATAACACCAAATTTAACACACCTGCTCCCCATTCACACCTGAAAACTTGTAACACTAACGAGTCACATGACACCGGGGAGGGAAAATGGCTAATTGGGCTCAATTTAGACATTTTCACTTAGGGGTGTACTGACTTTTGTTGCCAGCGGTTTAGACATTAATGGCTGTGTGTTGAGTTATTTTGAGGGGACAGCAAATTTACACTGTTATACAAGCTGTACACTCACTACTTTACATTGTAGCAAAGTGTCATTTCTTCAGTGTTGTCACATGAAAAGATAGAAGAAAATATTTACAAAAATGTGAGGGGTGTACTCAGTTCGTGTGTGTGTGTGTGTGTGTGTGTGTGTGTGTATATATATTAACATAACAAATCTATCCAAAACTAAACAAAATTTTCCGTTATGCACATGCCTAGTGCTGATCCCCTCTGAGCAGGAGAATGAGAGGTCCGTGTCCGCTCTGCTTAGGCAGAGCGGACACGGACGCAGCCCGCTTTCCTCCTATGGGCGGTCGGATGGAAACGGACCGCCTGTCTGTTTCCATCCGTCTGTCGTCCGATCTGCCAGATGGGAATCTGATCCCCATCCGTCTGTTTTTCGTAGATCAGATTGGATGTTGGTGAGTGTCAACGGACACCTATCTGTTGACCTCCTCCTCTCCATAGAGGGCAATGAATGGTTTGATCGGGTCCGTCTAAAAAAACAGGCAGGTGGACCTGTTCACCTGTTTTTGAAAGTGGCCTGAGCAGTGCAAACTGCTGCAAAGGCATTCAGCAGACTTCCCAGAGTTCGGCAATTAGCTGACCTTATTCATAGACATACCTGAGGCTGTAGGCTCCCCATGGGGGTTGTTGTAGAGGCTACGGTATGTTTTTAGTGCAGCAATTTTTGGCCTTGTACGGTGGAATAGGAGGAGGTGGTGAACTCTTGGCAAGCAGACAGATGGATATTTGTTAAGGTCTGAGACCCTGAAGCAAGCAAGTCTCAACATGTTTAGCATTAATACTCTGTATCTGATGTATGAAGGAGCAGAGCGGACAGGTGGTGTGACACGGATCATGATTTGTATTGTATATTATAGACCAGAAAAGATCAAAAGCCCCAAAACTGGGAGGGAGAAAAGGATAACAATTGTTGAAAACAGGAAAAAAAAATCACGGCAACTGAATGATACACAATGTAAGAACAAACAAAAAGTCATCCAGTTAGGGTTTGCATCTACTTCAATTCCCTGGATCATTCTGTGGGGGCAAAATTGGCATCGATCCACTTTTCTGTGTGTGATTGTAGCAGAACGACATTTATCTACAGTGCATCTGGAAAGTATTCACAGCGCTTCACTTTTTCCACATTTTGTTATGTTACAGCCTTATTCCAAAATGGATTAAATTCATTACAGATGATGGAGGCCACTGTGCTCATTGGGACCTTCAATGCTGCAGAAAATTTTCTGTACCCTTCCCCAGCTCTGTGCCTCCATACAATCCTGTCTCGGAGGCCTGCAGACAATTCCTTGGACTTCGTGGCTTGGTTTGTGCTCTGACATGCACTGGTAACTGTGGGACCTTTATATAGGCAGGTGTGTGTCTGTCTGAATTTACCACATGTGGACTCCAAGTTGTAGAAACATCTCAAGGATGATCAGCGGAAACGGGATGCACCTGAGCTCAATTGTGAGTGTCATGGCAAAGGCTGTGAAGACTTATGTACATAGTTGGTAAGGCTGAAAAAAGACAATAGTCTATCCAGTTCAACCTGTGTAGGTGTACATGTGTCAGTGTCTATAATAATTTCCCATATCCCTTTATGTTGTGTGGTGTTTTTTTTTTTTTTTTTTTTTTTTTTTTTTTTTTTAAGATGTCCATACTCCCCGCAGCCACCACCAATTGTGGGAGAGAGTTCCACATCCTTATTGCCCTGACAGTGAAGAACCCCCTGCACAGCTTAAGGTTAAACCGCTTCTCCTCCAGTCTCCAATGTGTGGCCCCGTGTCCTCATACACACCCTAGGACTGAATAGTTTATTTCCTATGCTGAGATCCCCATTGAGGTATTTGTAGATCGTTGTCATGTCCCCCCTCAAGCCTCTCATCTCCAGGGAGAATACATTTTTAATGTTTGCAGCCGGTCCTCGTAATTGAGGTCCTCCAGTTGTCCTGTTAATTCCGTTGCTCTTTTTTGGACTCTCTCCAGCTCCAGCACATCTCTTCGAAGGACTGGTGACCAGAACTGGACGGAATACTCCAGATGTGGTCTAACCAGAGTTTTACAAAGTGGTAGAATTATAGATTTATCCCTGGAGTTATATCCCTTTTTTATGCATGATAATACTCTGCCTGCTTTGGTAGCTGCAGCTTGACATTGCATGCTATTACTCGATCTGTCATCTACTAGGACCCCTAGATCCTTCTCCATCCTTGATTCTCCCAGAGCTTTTCCACCTACCCTGTTTCCCCGAAAATAATACCTAGCGTGATTGTCGGTGATGCCTGCAATATAAGCCATACCCCCCAAAAAAGCCCTAGTTAAAGTCCTTGTAGGTCTTATTTTCAGGGTAGGGCTTATTTTCGGGGAAACAGGGTAGGGCTTATTTGGGGGGTAAGGCTTATATTGCAGCCATCACCGACAATCACACTAGGTCTTATTTTCGGGGAAACAGGGTAGTGAATAATTAGCATTTATGTTTTTTGCCCCCAAGTGCATTACTTTACATTTCTCCACATTAAACCTCATTTGCCATTTGTCTGCCCGCTCCATAATTGTATTTGGGTCATTCTGCAAAGTTTCTATGTCCTGATGTGAGTTTATTGCTCTACTTATTCTTGTGTCCTCTGGAAAAACTGAGACTGAGCTCTTTATCCCATTCACTATATCCTTTTATAAATAAATTGATAAGAATTGGTCCCAACACAGAACCTTGGGGGTACTCCAATCACCACTCCAGACCAGTCTGAGCACATGTTATTTATCACCACCCTTTGGACATGCCCCTGCAACCAGTTTTTTTACCCAAGCACAAACCTTCTGGTCCCTGCCTGCAGATCCCAGCTTGTAGATTAAGCGTTTATGGGGGACTGTATCAAATGCTTTTGCAAAATCCAGATACACCAAATCCACAGGCCTCCCCCTATCTAGATGGCAGCTCACTAGACATGTGCACTGACAAAAAATGAGTTTTCGTTTCATTCGTTTTTTTGCTTTTTTCAGAAATTCGTAAACTTGGAAATTCTGATTTTCACATTTTCGAATTTTCAGAATTCGAAGATTCGGAAATTCAAAAATTAACATAACGAATACAAATGTATCTGAAGTTACAAATTAATCCGAAATAGCGAATGCCGCATCTAAACAAATAGAATGGAACAAATTAATAATAATAAATAATAAAAAAGTTTATTATTATTATTATTGTAATTTTATTATTATTAGATCGTTACGTTCCATTCGTTTAGATACGGCATTAGTTATTTCAGATAATTCATAACGTTGCTAAATTCGTACTCTTTACGCTCACTAGCAGCCAAATTTGAAAGGAAATTCCAATACTTATCATTTAATATTTATTATTATTATTATACGAGATTTATATAGCGCCAACAGTTTACACAGCGATTTACAATCTATAAGAGGGACAACACAATTACAGTACAGTTCAATACAAAAGGTCCAGGAGGGCCCGGCTCGTAGAGCTTACATTCTAAAGGGAGGGGGTGGAGGTACAAAAGGTAATATCTGCAAAGAATGATTTGATTATTTATTATTAGTTTATTATTTATTATTAGTTATTATTTCAGATATTCAGGTTTTCAAATTTTCAGATTTTCATCCTTATTTTCAAATTCATGAGAATTCGAATTTCCGAAATTTCCAATTTTTCGAATTTCCAATTTCCGAAAATTCAGAAATGTGAAAATTCAGAAATTCGAAATTTCAAAAATTGAAAAATTCGGAGATTTCGGAATTAACAAATTTTTTCAATGTTCGTTAAAAAACAAATTTGGAACTAAACTAAACATGTCTACGGCTCACTTCTTCCTCGTAGGATGTCAGATTGGTCTGGCAGGAACGATCTTTCGTAAAACCCATGCTGATTACCACTAATGATATTCTTTTCCTCTGTAACTCTTTGGATATAATCCCTAATCATCCCTTCCCAATAATTTACCCACTATTGAGGTTAAGCTGTACGTGTGTTTTGTTTGTTTTTTTTTTTGTTTTTTTTTTTTTATAAATTTGCGAAGATTTCAAACAAACGTCTTTCACATGGTCATTATGGGGTATTGTCTGTAGAATTTTGAGGAAAATAATGAATTTTTAATCCATTTTGGAATAAGGCTGTAACATAACAAAATGTGGACAAAGTGAAATGCTGTGAATACTTTCCGGATGCACTGTGTAGTTGTGTGCACAGAAGAGGTGCTGATGACGTCTATTTGCTTCCTGTTCTCAGGTGACGTACTTCAGCCTGTGGTACTACAACAAGCAGAACCAGCAGCGCTGGGTGGACCTGGAGAAACCGCTGAAGAAACAGCTGGATAAATATGCCTTGGAGCCGACCGTGTATTTCGGAGTGGTGTACTATGTGCCGTCTGTCTCCCAACTGCAGCAGGAGATCACAAGGTGAGGGCAAGGCAACCTCTTTCTTATGTCTATAGAAACCGCTTAGTTTTTAATCAGATCTCAGTAAAATCCATTGGTAACAAGAGTTTCAATTACAAACCTGTACAAGGCTCTCCTAACGCCATAGCTCCCAACTGTCCCTAATTTGGAGGGACTGTCCCTGATGTGGAGCAATGTCCCTCTGTCACTCATTCCTCCTCATTGGTCCCTCATTTTGGTCTGATCTCTAGAGTTGTATATAAAATGCACTTTTTGTCTATCAAAAAGTGTTTTCCAGCACTAAACCTTTCATCTGATTTCTAAATTGCTGCATTTGTAAATTCCAAAAGCCAATATTAGGGAATAGTAGTGTTAAAAAAAGCACTTGGGTTTTAACCAATCTTGTTTTTTTGTAAAATTCTCCTTTAAGGGGGTGTGGCCATGGGGTGTTTCCTATGACTGCATACTTTTTGTTGATAGGTGTCCCACATTCCCATCTCAAAAAGTTGGGAGGTATGCCTAACGCGCTTAGAACTCTTTTATGTTTTGGTATGGTGGTCACCTAGCTGCCAGGAATCGGGCCTGTTGTGCATCTGTTGGGACTCCTCAATTTCACGATTTGTGTTCAGATCCTCCTCCTGCAGTTTCGGTTGTGTCTGATACACTGAAAGCAGTGAGTGTTAGATGTTTCTGAAACATAAGCTTGAGGGTTAAAGGTCATATAAGTATATTTGGTCAGGCTAGGTTCATACTTGAGCTTCTTCAAGTATTTGGAACAGTTTTTTTATGCACATTTGTACACATGTTTTTAGGCATTGTTGTATACAATGGAAAGCTATAACCCTTTCATGACTAAGCCTATTTTTGAAATTTGGTGTTTACAAGTTAAAATCCGTATTTTTTTGCTATTTGCTAGAAAATTACTTAGAACCCTAAAACATTGTGTGTGTGTATATATATATATATATATATATATATATATATATATATATATATTTATTAGCAGAGAATCTAGAGAATAAAATGGCGATTGTTGCAATATTTTATATCACGCGGTATTTGTGCAGCGGTGTTTTAAATGCAAATTTTGGGGAAAAGGGACACTTTCATGAATTTTAAAAAATCCAAACAGTAAAGTTACCCCAATTTTTTTATATAATGTGAACAAAGATGTTACGCCGAGTAAATAGATACCAAACATGTCACGCTTTATAATTGCACGCTCTCGTGGAATGGCGACAAACTACGGTACCTAAGAAGAATTTCCATAGGCGACACTTTAAATTTTGTTTACGGTTACCAGGTTAGAGTTACAGAGGAGATCTAGTGCTAGAATTATTGCTCTCGCTCTGACGATCGCAGCGATACCTGACATGTGTGATTTGAACACCGTTCACATATGCAGGCTCGACTTCCATATGCGTTTTCTTTGCTGCGTGAGCTCATGGGAACGGGGGCGCTTTAAAATTTTTTTTTCTTCTTTATTTTTATATTTATACATTGTGTTTAAAAAAAAAACAAAAACCTTTTTTTGATGACTTTTTTATTGCTGTCACAAGGAATGTAAACATCCCTTGTGACAGTAATAGGTGGTGACAGGTCCTCTTTATGGAGGGATCGGGGGTCTAAAAGACCCCCGATCCCTCCTTTGCACTTCAAAGTATTCAGATCGCAGAAAACGGCGATTCTGAATACTGTGTATTTTTTTTAAACTGGCGCCATTGGCAGCCGAATAAACGGGAAGTGACGTCATGACGTCGTTCCGTGTTTACGATTAGGAGGCTGGAACGAAACCGCCCCCCAGCCGCCGGAGGCGGCTGATTGGTCATCGGCCTCCCGATGGAATGGGAGGCCCGGTAAGAGCGGTGGGAGGCGGCGGGAGGGGGGAACGTCCCCTCCCGCTCCTCCGGTATAACAGCCGAGCGGCTTTTAGCGGCATCAGTTGTTATACTCGGATAGCCGATCGCCCGCTCTAAACAACGGTACCGGGATGATGCCTGCAGCTGTGGGCATCATTTCGGTATAATCCCGGAAAGCCGAGTACGCACATCTGCGTACGCTCGGCGGGAAGGGGTTAAACTAGGACAGTGGTCTCCAAACTGCAGCCCGGGGACCGCATGTGGCCCTTTGCTTGCTTTTATCTGGCCCTTGGGCACTATTTTATTGACTGAAACCAGTGAAGGGTCTAATTCCTCCTAGTGATACCAATAAGGGACCCTAACAATGGGGCCCAATGACAACAATGATGGGGCACAATTCCTCCTAGTGATACCAATAAGGGACCCTAACAATGGGGCCCAATAACAACAATGATGGGGCACTATTCCTCCAACTGACACCAATGATGTGGGATTGTTTTTCCCACTGATGCTGGGACATTTTGTACTCATGTTGGCCACAGTCCGGCCCCCCTAAAGTCTGAAGGACCGTAAACTGGCCCTTTGTTTAGAAAGTTTGGAGACCTCTGAACTAGGTGAAGTAGAGGCAAGAAATTGCATGGAAAAACACATTGCTCAACGTTGTCGAGTGCTACCATTGAAGACTATATGGTCCAAAAACACTCTGCCCCCAAAGAAGCTCATGTAATTTTCAAGGGACAAGCAACACAAAGTTTGTGGGAACAGGCACCATAGGATACAATGGGAATCCTCATGTCGAGGATTGAAGTGCATTTAGAAAAGCGCGTCAATTTGCTCAGGTTTAAAAGACTCTTGGAAATAGGAATGACCTCTGAACGATCACACTCCAAAATGATCCACTTTATTGCAAATGACAGCATATGCAAGGCAGAGAAATGCACAGTGGGGGAGAGAGAGCGATTGACGTGTTTTGAGCATTTAGCACTTAATCGTGATTAAATGCGAAACGCGTCAACCTCTCTCTCTCCCCCACTCTGCCTTGTATATGCTGTATTTTCAATAAAGTGGATCATTTTGGAGTGCGACCATCCAGTCGTGTTTCCAGCGCAGCATGTGAGCTGGGTGGGCACCGTGGTGGAAAGTATGTGGGGTGTGTGCAGAAGGGGCCGACCTAGAGTAGCGTTCCTTTTGTCTCTCTCAAATACTCTTGTTGTATCTAGCCATACAATAAAAATACTATTCTTCTAGTTCTGTGGTTATTAACCCCAGACCATGACCTTCTGCTGGGCTGCTGCCTCTCTCCTTCCAGGCCTCCAGCTAGCTGCAGATCCTCTCACAGTGCCTCCTAGCTTCCATACTGCTACCCAACCTCCCTTAGTGGCCTATAGTCCCCCTCAACCATTAACAATGCCCTCAGGTCCTCTAAGAGCCCTAAGTCCCCATGGTTCCTGCCAAGCTTCCACAGTGCTTCCCAGTTAGCTGCAGAGCCTCTAACCCCCCCCCATAGTACATCCAGTCTCCCAAATTGCCCCTGTAAAGGCTCCAGCCTTTTCAAGAGATCCTCAGCTTACACTAGAGACCCCATCCCCATAGTTGCCCCCAGCTCCCTTCAGAAATCTCATTCTTTACAAAGCCACCATATTTGCCCCTAACCCGCTGCAGAACTTTCATTCTCACAGTGACACTAAGGGATTTATTAAAACTAGAGAGTGCGAAATCTGGTGCAGCTCTGCATAGTAACCAGTCCGCTTCCATTTTTTTTCCCCCCGTCAAATCTTAATTGAACAAGCTGAAGTTAGAAGCTGATTGGCTACCATGCACAGCTGCACCAGATTCTGCGTTTGCTGGTATTTTCTATTCCCATACATACTTCCCACACTACAAAGTACTGTTTTTTACTTCTATTTGAAAGGTTTCGATAAGAACGAGAACCACTGTTCCAGTCTAATATAAAAATCCTTGGCGAGTCTCTGACCTGGTACACAACCGATAAAATGTAGGGAGGCCATACGCCTCTGTATTGGTTTTTAACCAGGATTAGAAGGAAAAATAAAGATATTTTGAAGTCCAAACCTTCAAAGGCGAGCAGCTCCTATAGTTCTGTCTTGACAGATTTAAAATTAAGCTGCTGTTAGCCGGCTCTTGATTGGTTGTTGAATGGAAATATTATTATTTTTTTTTTTTTTTAGGTCATATTTTATTACAATTTTTTTTACAACAAACACGAGCCAATAGATTCAAAGAAAATCCATCCCGATACAGAACCTAAAATATTCTCAAAAAGAGAAGGAAAAGAAGAACAAAGACCCTTTTAGCTCTCCTCTCGTTTTCTCCTATTTTCTTCTCTATACTCGCATACCGACATACCATAGATTGTACACAAACACATCATGAAGACATTGTGTCCAAATATTTTTAGCTCTGTCCAAAATCTCTCCCCCCCCTCCATTTAGTCAACTGTCTAGGTTTTTCAGATTTGGGTTTACTGCCGATATTCGCTCCCCTGACGTCCGTGGATGGGCGAGGTTCATTTAACATCCTGTCGATTAAACAATGACCTACTAATCCCAATCTCAAACTCTCTTAATTTTCTGGAACTTCCAAACATCCTAGAATATACTTATATGGATTACATTTATTATTTGTTTTCTTACGTAAATATTTTACACATAACTTTAATGAACATCAAAGGCTAAATATGTATTCTGAATGACTGTATTTTGTGTATGTGATTTGTTGTTTTGTAAAAAAAATTAAGAAAATTTAATAAAAATATGTTGGAATAAAAATTTTTTTTACACAATACCTTCACATTATTGTACCAGCTTAGAACTTCTCCAAAGGAGATGGAAAGGACCACCTGGACCTGACCACAATGGGAGCACTTGGAACGGCCGACCTGATGTAGCACCCTGATGTTTAGGCAGGGTTGTTAATACATTTTTTTGCCAAGTGATGGTTGCCTTGGCCAATTGTCAGGAGTTCAATTGATTTCGTCCTAACGCTGGAATTGCTGCACTTCTCTCTTTTGTTGCTAGATGGCCGGGTATCTGGTGACATTAGATAAGACAAGGGCATTGCAAGGACAGATTAAGAATGAATGGGGTATCTCAGCCAACGGGCAGGGATTTTCTTGAGTACCTTGGCCTGCTGCGATAACTTGTTTATTTGGGTGGAGTCAGGTGATCAGGGTTCTGTGCCACCTGGAGGGCTGTCTGGGTGGACGTGTGTCGTATTGCCCCGGGCTGCTAGGCCAGAGACCTAAGGCCTATCCTGTTAGGCTGTCTGAGGTGCCTACCCAGAAGCAAGAGAGCAGCGTATGGTTTGGACTGCAGGCTTGCAGTCCAACCAGAAGTAGCGGTTCTGCCGGCTGGAGAACCTGTCGTGGTAGGAGGTCGCCACTAAGGGACCATCCACCTTATTACCAGGGACCACAGTGAGTAGCTGAAGCAAGTACCAGAGCAGTATTCTCACCAACCGGGGACGGTGAAGAATTGGGAAACTTCAGCAAGTGCCAAACTAGGGACCCAGGCAGTGGAGGTGATGCTTACAGAGCATTATTGTGTCCCAAGCCAGGGACTAAGCAGGCCAGCGGGGTGACGCTTGAGGAGTATCTGTGAGTGCCAAGCTAGGGACCCAGCAGGGGCACGGGGGTGACGCTTGAGGAAGATACTGAGTGAGAAGACTGGAAGAGCTCAGGAGATCCAGTGGCGAGTGGATCTGTTAGTCTAGTGAGAGATAGTAAGAGCTCAACTGAGTGAAGTTCTACAATAAGGTGGTTGTTGAAGAAGTGAAGAAGTTTGTTGCAAGCTTTGTTAGAAACTGTTACAAGACTGAACCCATAAGAGACAGCAGTCCTACTCATGCAGATGTGGTGTCTAGCTGGATGCCTTTCCCTGCATGGCTGTCTGCCTATAGACATCTTGGAGTCTGCCAATTAACATTGCATCTACTTAGGGGTGTCCTGGCCCCAACCCTCTCTCCCACAGTTATGTTTAAGAGACAATAAATCTCTTTGCATTCAAGAAGTGTCTGGCGCCCATCAGTCTACCTTGCTTTACACCCACCATGCCTTGTAACCCACTCTACATAGAAGGATGTCAGCTGTCCCTGACTCTGGAGGTCACCATTAGGCCTTTTGGAGGTCCCGAAACCTTGCTACACTAATAAAGTGAACAAGGGGTTATATATATTTCCTGAATAATAATACTCAATGGAAACATCCTTCTGACACATTGGGGTAGATTTACTAAAACTGGAGCACTCAGAAACTGGTGCATCTGTACACGGTAGCCAATCAGCTTCTAACGTCAGCTTCTTTAGTTGAGCTTTAACAAAAAAAACAGGAAAGGATTGGTTTCTATGCACAGCTGCACCAGATTTTGCACTCTCCAGTTTTAATAAATAAACCCCAATGGTATCTTTCATGTGTGTTCTTATGTTCTTGCAGATACCAGTATTACCTGCAGCTGAAAAAGGACATCTTGGAGGGGAAGATCCCCTGTACTCTGGAGCAGGCCATTCAGCTGGCTGGTCTGGCTGTGCAAGGTGAGTGATGATCGCGACTTGTTTTCCAATGTACATTTTAAACCTAACGAGTGATGTGTTTTGAGTAATTACATTTTGTGTTCAGACCACATTTCTTAATTTTTTTTATTCATTCTTCCATCTAAATAAATTTAATTATTAACAGAGTTTCCCTGAGACCTCACCATTATTTCAAGGGTTCCTCGATGTTAAAAAGGTTATGAAAGAATGCTTTAGAGAAGCCTTTCTAAACCGTTTTTACCCCAGAGGAACCCTTAAAATTATTTTTAGGTCTCTCGGAACCCCCTGCTAAAACCAATTCATAGAGGATCACAGGGAAGAATGCTCCTATACATTGGTGGTCAGAATTCTACCCCTACAGAGCGCAAAAATGATCATTGGTGTCATGCAGCTGGCTTTGCCATGTGTTGTTGGTCCTGGAACTATACAGGCACCATCGAATGGGAGGTCAACCAGCCACAGCTTGAGGAACCTCTAGTAACCTCTGGAGGAACCCTAGGAGACCCTGGCAGAGGATGGCTGCTTTAGAGGAAGTATAAATGTGCAGGCTGGATTTGGGCATCCTAAGTTTGTCACTTAAAGCGGAGGTTCACACAAAAATTGAACCTCCGCTTTTCTGAACCCTCCCCCCCTCTGGTGTCACATTTGGCACCTTTCAGGGGGGAGGGGGGTGCAGATACCTGTCTAAGACAGGTATTTGCACCCACTTCCAGCATAGACTCCCACGGGAGTCTACGCCCCCTCCCGTCCCCACCGCGCTGTCTGCTGGGACACACACGGGTCCCAGAGACAGCGGGGACCGGTTAGGAAGCGCAGCGCGACTCGCGCATGTGCAGTAGGGAACCGGGAAGTGAAGCCGCTTCACTTCCTGATTCCCTTACAGAGAATGGTGACGGCAGCACCCGAGGACCAAGGGACGATTCGGTCTCAGGTGCCGACATCGCTGGACCCAGGGACAGGTGAGTGTCCTTATTTTAAAAGTCAGCAGCTGCACTATTTGTAGCTGCTGACTTTTAATTTTTTTTTTTTTTTGCAGGACTCCCTCTGTAATGAAAAAGGTGGTTCACTCTGTTAGGGGCAGGAGATTGCCACCATCTATAAATACTATACAGTTAACAGCTTCAGGACCGCCCTATAGCACTGGGGCAGCACTCCCGTGTAGGATCGTGTGTGTGTGTATGTATGTGTATATATATATATATATATATATATATATATATATATATATATGTATATGTGTGTGTGTGATTCTGCACTTCCGACTAGGGGGGCGCGCTTGCGCTGCCCGGTGGCTCACTGATTACTCACAGGTGAAGCCAATCTGCAGGTGCTGGCATTAGATCCTTCGGCACCCATCAATCGTTGGTACAATACACAGAATGGAGATCTGCCTATGTAAACAGGGCAGATCTCTGTTCTGACAGGGGTGAAGATTTGGATTTTGTGTTCCTGCAAAGCAGGCAATACATTTCCATCTCTTCCCCTAGTAAAAGCACCTCACAGTATAGTATAACTGATTAGGCACACAGTTAACCTCTTGATCGCTGTAGATGATAACCCCTTCCCAGCCAGTGTCATTAGTACGGTGACAGTGCATATGTTTAGCGCTGATCAACTGTATTAGTGTCACAGGTTCCCAAAAAGTGTCACGTGTCAGAATGCCTGCCGCAATATCTCAGTCCCGCTATAAGTGGCTGATCGCTGCCATTACTGGTAAAAAAAACATAAAATAAAATAGTTTTGTAGATGGTATACTTTTTCCACAAACAAATCTATATACGCTTATTGGGATTTTATTTTTATCAAAAATATGTAGCAGAATATATTCTGGTCTAAGTTTATGAAGACTTTTTTTTTTTTTACATTCTATTATTGGATATGTTTTATAGCAGAATTTATTTATATAATATATATATATATATATATATATATATATATATATATATATATATATATATATATATATATATATATATATATATATTATAATATAATATTTTTTGCACAGAGCAGCCGCAACCATTTTCTTGCCGGCCCTCCTGGTTCCTCCCCTATGACCAGTGCCCCCAATAGCAAGCTGCTTGCTATGCTGGTGCATGCTCACTCCCTAGCTCAGCTCAATGTGAGCATAAGACACACAGAGCCGCGACTCGGCCCTGCCCCCACCCACAGCCAATGCCTCCCACTGCTATCTCAGCCAATGAGGAGAGGGACTCCCAGGACAGCCCCGAGGCTTCCTTGCACATTGCTGGATCAAGTGAGGGCTCAGGTGAGTATATTTGGGGGGGGGGGGGGGGGGGCTGTGAGGAGTGCGGGACACACATAGAATGCATGAAAGTAAAAAAACCTTCAGCCTTTACAACCACTTTAATTATTGAATCCTGTATTGTGATTTTAAAGGCAACCAAATTAAATCAAAATACTCCTTTTTTTTTTTATAAAAAACATTTTAAATCTTTTTAACATAAAGTTTTTTATTTAATAAAAAACAAAAACATAAAACATACACTTGATACATTGTGCAGTGGTCACATTATATGGTATACAGATACAGTACAGTAGATGTTACATAGCGAATCCTAAATCACTTATATAATCAACAGGAGTAGGTCAAGGGGAACAAAGATGGGAGGGGGAGGGATATATATGAATTAAGGGTAATGCAGTTACGTCCCTTCTAGAACCTCATAATCCTTTCCTTAGTAGTAGACTAGTGACTTCAGCTTCATGTACAGTTTAGCTAGATACTGTATAGACATAGGGGGATCCCTTGATTCACAGATAACTCATCATGGAAAACAGCAAAGTTTTGCTAGCGTAGGTCAGAGTCAACATTCCCATCGCGCAGAAGGAGGGGTGCTACACCTGCGGGTCACTCTCTATTCTAAGTCTAGGTGTTCCTCACATATCCAGGGGTCCCAAATTTTCCCCAATTTGTTTGGGCAGTTACGGCCAAGATACGTTAACTTGTATATCGGTAGTGCCTTATTAATGAGATTTTTCCAAAGACTTGTCGATGGGGGAACAGATCCCTTCCAGTGTAACAAGATGGCCTTTCTGGCATAGAAAGCTGCGTAAAATACAAAGAGTTTTTTAGCTCGGGAAGCATCTAATGTGTCAACTATTCCAAGCAGTAAGGGTATTGGGTCGCAGGGAAGTTTTAATTTGCCAACTCGATTTATTGTGTTAACCACCCCTCTCCAGAACGTCTGTATATAGCGGCAAGACCAAACCACATGGAAGAAGGAACCCTCCTCCGCTGTGCATTTGGTACACACCACATTTTAAATCTTTAATACCAAAATCTTTAATAATGTGTTTAAGAAGCAATAGGAAATATTCACAACTCCAGTTTTGACAAAGCCGGAAAAAGTTTACAATGAGAGTTCTGCATGTGCTGGGCGGTATTCCCAAGAGCCAAGCTATAAAGTTCTCCATTACAGCTTGTTAAACAGAATGGGACTAAAGGGAGTACATTGATTTCATTTGGTTGCCTTTAAAATTTGCCACTTAAACTTTTCACAGAACAGTGTGCCCCGGAATCCACAAATGTAAGATTGTCTCTCTGTCTGATATTAAAGTGTGAAGAGCACTTTGTCTTTGGGCCAGTTTACGTTGGGACCCTTGTGCATGTGATTTATTGTTGGCGGTGCAGTTAGTTCAATAGGCATTTCATTTTTTTTTTATTATTATTTTATTATTATTTTTTTATTTTTTTTTATTTTTTTATTATTATTATTTTAAGAGAAAAAAAGGAAATTTCCAAGATACACAGACAACCAAACGCAGTATAGTAGAAATACAGAGCAGAACGGATAGAGCTGAAATTCTGTTACAATAGCTTAAAGTGATTGTAAAGGTTGTTTTTTTTTTTTTTTTGAAAAAAAAAAAAGTTATACTTTTTCTGTGCAAGGGTTTTGCACAGAGCAGCCCCAATCCTCCCCTTCTGGGGTGCCCCGGCGGCGTTCCTGGCTACTCCTCTGCATCAGGTGCCCCCACGAAGAGCTGCTTTCCTTGGGGGTACCTGTGCGGGAGCGCTCACGAGTCCTGCTGCTGCTTCCATTGACACAGACAGCAGGACTTAGACCCCCCCCCCCCCCCCCCCGGCGTCAATGGATTTGAATTGACAGCAGCGGGAGCCAATGGCTCCTGCTGCTATTAATCTGTCCAATGAGGACGGAGACGGCGGCTGGAGTCGCTGGGCTTGTGCACATCGCTGGGACGGACGGGCTAAGACAAGAAAAGAGGGGGGGGGGGGGCTCTGGGGGAAGCTGCTGCACAGAAGATTTTTCACCTTATTGCTAGTATTTATTTATTTCTGGTAGGTATTTTATCTTTCTAGTATAGTATTGTACAGAATTTAATCTTTCTGGTATAGTATTGTACAGAATATTTCTCTGGGTTGAGTAGCTACACCCCATGATCAGCATCACCTTGTCGGTGGTTTTGGAGTTGCAGGGTGGAGATGGAATAAATTAGAGATATGACCTGTGTGAATAACACCCTTTAACAGTTTCCACGCTTTGTACCCTCCTGTTGATTGGTGACTTATATGTTTTTTTTTTTTTCCTTTTTACAGCTGATTTTGGAGACTATGACCAGTATGAATCACAGGATTTCCTGCAGCGATACGCTCTTTTTCCTGTGGTAAGCACTGCTGTTGTTAACTCTCTCTGCTCCATACAGACTGAGGAAAACCACAAGTCCGTCTCGTTTTTGTTTTGTTCCACTTTACTGCACCGCATTTTGCTTGCGGTCTTCCCTGCGGATTGAGCAGATCGCCCGTCCAATAGAGTAGACACTTGTTGAAAAATTATTTATAATGGTCCTCCGCGGTACTATAAGTGAACTTAATAAAATAAAAATAGAAGATCTTGAAGTGGAAATGCAGCAAAACCTAAAAGTGTTCACAATTACACCAATAAAAAACTATTGAAATTACAGTGATCTTGCGCATAACCTAACAATCCATCATCAATCAAAGTTTGTTGAATTATTGCAACAATGTGAAATAATAATGTCCCATAAATGTTCCCAAAAGTATTGACACAATATAGTTAAATAAGTGCAAAAAAAGTCCATAAGTAGAAAAAATCTAGTGATTCAAGATGGTGTAAATGAAATTTCCAAAAAACTTGACTATTTTTCTAATGAGTGAAAGCGCTGACATCACACCAATGTGCTCACAGAACTCTCACCTCACGGGCAAAGGTTAAATGCCTTTAGAAACCCAATGGGAGCAGTGAGTTTCACTTCCAGGATTAACAGCAAGATAATATAGATCAAAAGGTTCCACCCCTCGTAACCGATATTACGATCCACATGTAAGGTAAATAAGCCTCCAATAGTGCATTACCATAATAAAAAGTATTTATTAAATAAAATACCTGCTTGCATGAAAGCAGCAGCAAGCGCGCCAAACGGAGACAAACATTCGGCGTTTCACGCCACCTCGCACGTCACTTCCGGTCCACGGTATACTCCGGCCACGCCCTACGCGTTACATCTCGTGACTTCCTCAGGGGACCGGATTGGCTGTTGTAGGATTCTATTTATATCGTCCAGACAGGAAGTGCATTTGACGCCATTTTGAAGAAGCCCAGCGCCTTGAATAAAGACACCAAGACGGCGGCCATTTTCCCTAAGATCAAGCGTTACCTAATATGACATTTTAATAAAGCTCCTTGACGTAAAGTTCGGAATCGGCCATTTTAACTCAAATGAGTGTAATACTTATAAGACACTTGTTGAGCCATTAAAGAAGTGTGTTTTATCCCATGCCCTCCTACTTATTGTGCAATACTAGTACTACTTTTCAAGGCAGCAAGCCAAATTATTGTGTTCCCACAACTAGTATAGAGTAAACGTGAACAAATCTTGGCTGCGCTCTTCTATCTGTGTGTGTGTGTGCAATATAGGTGATTCCTCAAATTTCAAAATATATGATTATATTGATGGTATATTTTCCTCCTTTCATTAAATAAACCATCCCAAAATGTTTTACTGTAAAGCAAAGTGGAATCAAAGTTCATAGTGAATAATCAGTTCATAAATGGTGCATTCCTTTTTCTTTCAACGCCTATTTATATGTACCTTTTCAGCAGCAGCAGCAGCAAATTCTCATTCTCCCTCCTTAACTGTGTGAGAGAAGCATGGGATTGTTGGCAAATCTTATACACATAAATCCATGTTTTTTTCCTTGTAGTTAAGAGGGCTGGGCTGGAAGGGAGCACCTGTCTTTTAGAAACACGCCCCCTTCTATGACATTACAGTGAAAGGAGAGCCTCCACTGCAGCATTTTTATTGGACAGCTGGGGCTAATAGTACTTGGACCAATGGTACTCGGCTACCTACCCCCTAAATTTGGGGGTCTCTGTGATGACCCTTGAAAATAAATATAAATATATATATATATATATATATATATATATATATATATATATATCCATAAATCCTAGTATATTCACATACAGATAAATTCACATAGTTCCTGTTCAACGGTTTCGGGCTGTAAAGCTTGCGCCCTTCTTCAGGTCGGAACAAAACACACAGTATCTCACAAAAGTAAGTACACCCCTCACATTTTTGTAAATATTTTCTTCTATCTTTTCATGTGACAACACTGAAGAAATGACACTTTGCTACAATCTATCTTTCTTTTACGCACTATCTTTCGTTTACTCAAGCACTTCACTATAGTATGTGCACATCAGAACGCTGATTCACCCCGTGAAGGAGTATTTCCATATGTATGGTGTTCACCTATTATTGCATTTGGATATTATGGACTGTTTGAAATATTTTGTCACCTGGACTTTTCTGTTGCACTAGACACTTTGTTTTTACTGTACGCTTGCTGTGTGCATGTCACGCACAGCATCATACTGGTTACTCTGTATGTTTTGCACTTTACACAGGAAGTTGTTTCCCTGCAGAGTTTTGCACATTTTCTGTATTGCACATGATCTTTTTAGCATATATTTTATTTAAGTATACTCGCTAGTGCTATTTATGTTTTTTGTGATTGCACTTTTAACACTTTTGCAATTGTTTTTATATATTATCTGTCACATATTATTTACTTTTTGTCATTGTTATTAGTCGCTATTTATCCCCTGGGGTTCTTTTTGCTCTTAGTGTTTTACCCCACTAGCGCTGTCACTTTAGCATATTGAATTTTCTTGCTGGATTAGCGCAGCACCCCCCCCATTCCATTTTACTGATTATTAGGGTCTGGTTGTACCCTATTCGGTGCAGGCAGCTCGTCCACTCGCTCCGCTCTATTATACATGGTAGCGCAGGAATAACTACTATATACCATGTTGGAATACTGCCCTGCGGTCCAGTCTCTGAAGGGAGGGGAACATGCTCTGCTTCAGTATGTCACAGTACATGTTGGCATTCATGGTTCCCTCAATGATCTGTAGCTCCCCAGTGCCGGCAGCACTCATGCCGCCCCAGACCATGACACTTCCACCACCATGCTTGACTGTAGACAAGACACACTTGTCTTTGTACTCCTCACCTGGTTGCCCCCACACACGCTTGTCACCATCTGAACCAAATAAGTTTATCTTGGTCTCATCAGACCACAGGACATGGTTCCAGTAATCCATGTGTTTAGTCTGCTTGTCATCAGCAAACTGTTTGCGGGTTTTCTTGTGCATCATCTTTAGAAGAGGCTTCCTTCTGGGATGACAGCCATGCAGACCAATTTGATGCAGTGTGCAGCGTATGGTCTGAGCACTGACAGGCTGACCCCCCCACCCCTTCAACCTCTGCAGCAATGCTGGCAGCACTCATACATCTATTTCCCAAAGACAACCTCTGGATATGACGCTGAGCACGTGACCTCAACTTCTTTGGTCGACCATGGCGAGGCCTGTTCTGAGTGGAACCTGTCCTGTTAAACCGCTGTATGGTCTTGGCCACTGCGCTGCAGCTCAGTTTCAGGGTCTTGCCAATCTTATAGCCTAGGCCATTTTTATGTAGAGAAACCATTATTTTATTTTAGATCCTCAGAGAGTTCTTTGCCATGAGGTGCCATGTTGAACTTCCAGTGACCAGTATGAGAGAGTGAGAGCGATCACACCAAATTTAACACACCTGCTCCCCATTCACACCTGAGACCTTGTAACACTAACGAGTCACATGACACCAGGGAGGAAAAATGGCTAATGGGCCCAATTTGGACATTTTCACTTAGGGGTGTACTCACTTTTGTTGCCAGCGGTTTAGACATTAATGGCTGTGTGTTGAGTTTTTTTGAGGGGACAGCAAATTTACACTGTTATACAAGCTGTACACTCACTACTTTACATTGTAGCAAAGTGTCATTTCTTCAGTGTTGTCACATGAAAAGATAGAAGAAAATATTTACAAAAATGTGAGGGGTGTACTCACTTTTGTGAGATACTGTATACACAGTGTGTGTGTGTGTGTGTGTGTGTGTGTGTGTGTATATATATATATATATATATATATATATATATATATATATATGTGTGTGTGTGTGTATATGTGTGTGTATATGTGTGTGTGTGTATATGTGTGTGTATATATATATATATATATTATACACACATATATACATATAATATTATAGAAGAGCGCAGCCAAGATTTTTTTTCATGTTTACTTGTTGAGCCATGAAGAGCAAACACGCTGCCTGGTGAGATAAGGGAAAGGCAAACAAAGTGAGATCTGTTGGGGAAATACTAAACTAAATATATCAGGTCAATAGAATAACAGAAGATAAGAATGCCGCTCTGCTGTCTCATGATGGCACAGCTGGCTTATTCCCAAGCACAATCCCAAGGGGGTCAGAAGTTTCTACCTGCTAATGTTTGTGGCCTTGAGCATTGGTTATCACAGAAAAGAACGGTTATTAAGATCGCAATAAAACGCTTTGTTTTTTTTTAGGAATTTATATTTATTATTGTTGCCTTTTTGCAAATGAATGAATAAATTCACCTGTTTTGCAAAAAGGAAAAATGTGCATTTTATTATAATTGTTCAGTTGAGCCTAAAAAGTAATGCACTCTTGATCGGAGGCACCTAGGACATCCCTCTGGCTCTGTATGTTTTCTTTGGAAAGCAGCCACATCTTGAATAGAAAAGCCTGTCCCCTGCCAGCATGCTCACGCAGGGACCCTTGCTCCTCCCATGGGTGTCAAAAAATCATCCAAACGGCATCAAAAAGCTTCTTCAGAAAGCAGCCAGAGTAGAAAAGCCTCTCCCTTGACAGCATGCTGCAGAGAAGGACTCTTGTTCCCCGTGTGGATGCAGTGGTCTCTCTGCAGAGGTCTGCAGATGCCCATGCACAGTCCAATTTAACTACTTCAGGGTCGCCCTATAGCAGTCTTAGTGCTACAGAGCAGCACCTGTGCGCCGGATCGTGTGTGTGTGTGTGTGTGTATGTATGTGTGAGCGGACTCTTCCGGGTAGGGACGCCTATGCGCGCCACTGGCAGCTCGCTTCCCCTGTGATTATACACAGCGGGAGCCCAGCGGCGGGTACCGCAGACTCGATGTCCACCGGCACCCGCTGATCATCCAGCAGAGAGGCAGAACGGCGGTCTGCCTATTTAAACAAGGCAGATGGCAAATTCTGACAGGAGGGAACGCATGGATCCTGTGTCTCTGCAAAAGCAAGAACTAGGATCCATGTCTTCTCCAAACTGTAGAAAAACACTGGCTAGGCACACATTTAACCTTTGTCATTAGTACAGTGACAGTGCATATTTTTTAGCACTGATCACTGTATTAGTGGCACTGGTCCCCAAAAAGTGTCAGTGTCCGAATGTCCACCGCAACAATATCACAGTCCCGCTAGAAGTCGCTGATCGCCACCATTACTAGTAAAAAAAAAATGCATAAAAACAAATATCCCATAGTTTATTGACGCAATAACTTTTGTGTAAACCAATTAATATACACTTATTTTGATTTTTTTATTTATTTTTTTTATTTTTTTTTAACCAAAAATATTGATGAAGAAATTAGATATATATATCTCTCCTGCACTCCTCTCCTGCACATACTACCCACCGCTGTACACTCCGTACCCCTCTCTTGCACATACTACCCACCGCCGTACACTCCACACTCCTCTCCTGCACATACTACCCACCGCCGTACACTCCGTACCCCTCTCTTGCACATACTACCCACCGGCGTACACTCCGTACCCCTCTCCTGCACAATGCACATACTACCCACCAGCGTACACTCCGTACCCCTCTCTTGCACATACTACCCACCGGCGTACACTCCGTACCCCTCTCCTGCACAATGCACATACTACCCACCACCGTACACTCCACACTCCTCTCCTGCACATACTACCCACCACCGTACACTCCACACTCCTCTCCTGCACATACTACCCACCACCGTACACTCCACACTCCTCTCCTGCGCATACTACCCACCACCGTACACTCCACACTCCTCTCCTGCGCATACTACCCACCGCCATAAACGCTGCACTCCTCTCCTGCACATACTACCCACATCCATACACTCCGCACTCCTCTTCTACACATACTACCCACCACCATACACTCAGCTCTGTACATTCCCTATTTAACATTACCGCATTCTGTAATCTGGAAGTCATCTCGGACTCTAACCACACCCAATATTTAGCACAATTTGAAACCACGCCCACTGATTTCATTATATGCCCCTGGTTGTCACTCTTGTGTCTGTAAATCTTAGTAGGACCACCGACGTATACGCCAGCCTAAATTATATTGACACATCCAGCTGATCCACTCACTACACTAATGTCAGCAAGACCAAGGGCCAGTCAATCGTGCCCCCTATGAATGTACATGAGGTGTGGGTGCTGCAGAAATCTGTCTAATTTTAGACAGAAGAAATGCATATAAATAATATGGCTATGACAGTTTGACTTTACTATAATGGAGATACTTATTTCCAAAAGAGGGACAGAGGGTTTAAATGCACTTTATGTCCCATTCCATAGTGGTGTGCCATGGCACATGTTATAAATGGGCTGCCAATACACCATAATGGCTGAAAAATATGAATGGCCTTTTTTTCTTTTTTAAGTAATGCATGGTATGTGCGTTTGTAGTGCGCTGGGCTGTACTGTACAAAGGATATCAGAGAATACGCACCGCACATAGAATAGGTGTATGCAATATGTTGTGGCAGTGCACAATAATGTATGTGTTTTAGTGTGCTTTGCCACAACACATTAAGCATGATTGGGCACTCCTTTCTCATTTCTAGATAATGAATTTCCACCTTTTCATTTTCTACTAAAATAAGTTCTGATGTATAAAATGTCACCTTTTGTCTTCAGGGATGGATACAGGACGAGAAGACCCTGGAGGAGGCGACACAAAGTGTGGCTGTGCTTCACCAAAAACTGCGGTATGTTCCCAATGACCTTTCACAGAGACTCTGTTACCTAAGAAAACCAATAAAATACACAACGCAACATACAGGGATATACAATGTAATACTGACATATAATTACACACACAGGTTGGACTTGTGTCTTTTTTTCAACCTCACCTACTATGTAAAAAATAAATAAAAATAAATATATATATGTATGTATGTATGTATGTATGTCTGTATGTGTATATATATATATGTATGTATGTATATAATTAAACAGGGCACTTTAACTATTCATCCAATTTTATAGTGTGCCCAACACAAACCTGAGCAATATGCCTGGACCTGAGGATAAAAACATATACAAGTGCAGGTGATGCATCCCATATGAGTATCTCCAACACATGTAGATTGCAATCATTAATGTTTTTTCCCCGGCAAAGAACACTTCTTAGGAGTTTTTTTTTAGAATGAGCTCTATAGGAAGCTTTATGACTTTTTTTTTTTTTTTTTTTTCTAAAACCAGATTAAACAGGATGCTGGCTGCCGAAACGCGTTGGATTAGGGCACCTATTTTTTTTGTTGTCATATTGTTATCAACATTAAATTATTAATTTTTTAGACCATTGTCTGGCTCTCTTAGCAATTTCAAACCTGACGAGGGAACCACCCTAGAATTTCATGGGTTTGGATGCACTTTGAATAGTCTAAGCTGTCAGAGGTGCCCTCATGTGTTGACACATACCCAAGGGATACATTGTATAAGCTTCAGAGCCACCAGTAAGCAATTCCATAATCGCCTGTAGGCTTCAAGCCTTCTGCAAAGTCTCACTCCATGCTTCACAGCTGTCACGTACCTGGTGGAGATTGAGCTGGAGAGGCGGCTTCTCTTGTACCTCTTGTCCAACACCCCGGGTATTGATGGCAGAAGGTGCGAGGACACAGAGTGGCACGAGAGCTGGTGTAGCAGGCAGCGCCAGCTTGTGTTTGCAGGAAGGGAGATGACCATAGATCACCAGGCAGGAAATGGGGGTGAAGAGCGTAGCCAGCAGTGCCGAGGTCATCTAGAGCCCAGGGTGAAAATGCCAAGCTGTGCCACCCCAAGATGCATACACATTATGTGTCGACAACCCCCCCCCCCCATCCCAAAAAAAAAAATTAAGCACTAATCTGCAAGTTAACCCTCTAAGCCTAAATTCCTCCTCCCCCAGAACAAATTCATCCCCCTGCTGAAAACATCTTTGCCCCAGCTCGCAAATCCCCCAAGCACAAATTCCCCCCCCCCCCCCCAAATCATCCCTCCTAGCACAAATCCTCTATCCCTAAATATTCACCTCCAAGTTCACATCCTCTCCCTCCACTCCAAATCCCCCCCTCCCCCCCTCCTAGCACCAGTACCCCCCCAAGCATTCCTACTAGCGCATATCCCCCCCTTAAAAAAAAATTCCCTCTAACAAATAACCTCTTTTAGCACAACCCCCTTCAAATCCCCCCTCCTAGCACAAATCCCCCCCCCCCCCAACACAGATATCCCTAAATCACCACATATAACACACATTCCCAAATTTTCTCTCCTAGAACAATTCTTAGCCCCTGTTGCCCCTCCTGCCCACCCCTTGTTCCGGACCTGGTAGCCAGGACATAAGCCAGCAGGTCATCGACAGCTGGGCAGCAAGGTACAGGTACATCAGGCAGAGTGAGGACACAAGCTGGGATCGGTACACAGCTGGGCAGTGAGGTACAGGAGCACAACACAGGAGCAGAGTCAAAACACAAGCCAAGGTCACAACAGGCAGGCAGAGATCCAAACACAGGTCAGGAGCAAGCCGAGTCATACACAAGTATGCAGATAAGGCAGGTCAAGGCTCAGATTAAGCAGGAACCAGCTAAAGACCAATCGGCAATCCATTCATGTCATAGCCCAGCTTAAATAGGCCGTTTGGCACCAATGCTCGTATGGGATGTGCACTTGAGGTTTCTGCACACGCTAATACATTTACCCAAGTGTGCCCATGCCTGTTGTGCAGAGAGCTTCTGCTCCTAATTATAAGCATGCAATAGCCTTCTTGTTCCAACATGAGCTTCTCTTGCACCCACCATGGACTGAGTTTGAGTCCTTAGACCTGCAGCTGTTTGAGGCTGAAACCTCACTCACCACCAATTTTGAAACAAGGCCTAGAGTTGTGCAATAGAAAATAGGAGTCAGAGACTTAAACTATGAGTTTGATTGTAGGGAGGTGATGCTCTGCGCTGGCACCCCCCCCTCAATGGAATGCAGCCTTAGCGGTGCCCATGGAATGCAGCCTTTGCGGTGCCCATGGAATGCAGCCTTTGCGGTGCCCATGGAATGCAGCCTTTGCGGTGCCCATGGAATGCAGCCTTAGCGGTGCCCATGGAATGCAGCCTTAGCGGTGCCCATGGAATGCAGCCTTAGCGGTGCCCATGGAATGCAGCCTTAGCGGTGCCCATGGAATGCAGCCTTAGCGGTGCCCATGGAATGCAGCCTTAGCGGTGCCCATGGAATGCAGCCTTAGCGGTGCCCATGGAATGCAGCCTTAGCGGTGCCCATGGAATGCAGCCTTAGCGGTGCCCATGGAATGCAGCCTTAGCGGTGCCCATGGAATGCAGCTTTCCCAGGGCCCATGGAATGCAGCTTTCCCAGGGCCCATGGAATGCAGCCTCCCCCAGGGCCCATGGAAAGCAGCCTCCCCCAGGGCCCATGGAAAGCAGCCTCCCCCAGGGCCCATGGAAAGCAGCCTCCCCCAGGGCCCATGGAAAGCAGCCTCCCCCAGGGCCCATGGAAAGCAGCCACCCCCAGGGCCCATGGAAAGCAGCCTCCCCCAGGGCCCATGGAAAGCAGCCTCCCCCAGGGCCCATGGAAAGCAGCCTCCCCCAGGGCCCATGGAAAGCAGCCTCCCCCAGGGCCCATGGAAAGCAGCCTCCCCCAGGGCCCATGGAAAGCAGCCTCCCCCAGGGCCCATGGAAAGCAGCCTCCCCCAGGGCCCATGGAAAGCAGCCTCCCCCAGGGCCCATGGAAAGCAGCCTCCCCCAGGGCCCATGGAAAGCAGCCTCCCCCAGGGCCCATGGAAAGCAGCCTCCCCCAGGGCCCATGGAATGCAGCCTGACCTCACAGAGCTCTGAAACGGATTTGAATATCCCAGCGGCAACTGTAACAGAGTCACGCCTCCTATGATACACGTCACACTGATCCAATGTATCATTGGATCAGTGTTCCGTCTATATAGGAGGCGGGACTTTGTTATAGTCCTCCATTTCGCACAGACTGAGACGTCATCACATCCGTCTGTCACTCAGCCACGGAAAATAGAGCCGCCCGAGCGGCTGCCACGGCTGTATTCCATTCGGCCTTTTGGGCTGCTCTGTCTTCTGACTGTGGCTGAGTGGCAGGCCCAGCCGGGAGATCGCCTGGCGCTCGCGGGTGTCCGTGTGCCCGCAGCCAAATGCAGCAGACTCCCGCGACTCGTGGGGGACTTGGGATGTCTGGGAGCAATACAGACTGTGGTCATTTAAAGATGTGCATCTGGCTGATGGGGCATAAAGAAATGATTTGCATGGCTCCGCCCACTGTGCCAAAATGAGGAATAATCCTGTTATTTTAGAAAACGTGATGACATGAGAGATGTGAATACCTTGTGTTTTTAAGTAGACTTTATTGTTCTGCAACCTGATTGGCTTGGAGAGCTTTTTGATTGAGTTAGCCCCCCCTCTCCCCATAACCTGTGTGATATACTGTCTAGTTTTTCATGAAATAATGATCACATGTGTTGGAATGGGACAGTCACGGGGTATCTTTGTGTCATCTGCAGGGGTCTGTCTCCCCCCGAGGCGGAGATGTTGTACATGCAGGAGATCGAGCGCCTTGATAATTATGGAGAGGAAACGTACCCCGCCAAGGTAATCCATGGAAGAGGTAACCAGCTGCAGTATGTTCAACTGCTTGACCGCCAGGCCAATTCTGACATTTCTGTCATACATGTAAGAATCTACACTTATTTTTTTTTTATTTTTTTTGCTGCATAATTACTTTAGAACTCCCAAACATTATACAGTGAATGAGTAGCTTGGTGGTTTCATTGGTTGGTTAAAAAGGGGCGTATTTTTAGAGATGTTACGGAGGTGAAGTCTACAAGCTTTCGACAGCGAATGGATTTGGGGCTGAAAGGACGGGTCAGAGTCTAGGATTACACCCAGTACCCTGGCATGCGGGGAGGGATTGATGGCCTATGAGTTAACATTACTTTAAAGAGGTTGTAAATCTCCAAAAAAAACGTAAAAAAAAAAAAAAAAGAACCTGCATTACAAAGGACAAAGCCTGCATCGCCTACTAGCTCATTTTGAAATACTTACCTTAGAACAATGCCATGGATCTGCGCCGGCACACCGCTGACAGGGCCGACATGTTTCCCGGAGTTACTTCCGGTTTGGCAGGCTCCAGCGCTACGATTGGCCGGAGCCGCGATTACGTCACTCCAGTGCATGCGCACGGGAGCCGCCGCCGGTCACGGCACGGGCCCCTGAAGAAATGGCACAGGCAGGCCGTTCCTTCAGTGCGCATGCGCGATGACATCGGTGGCAGCGTATACAGTAAATATCTCCTAAACGGTGCAAGTTTAGGAGATATTTACAGTGCAGCCTATAACGAGGCTTACCTGTAGGTACAATTAAAGAGGAAGACTTTACTTCCTCTTTAACATTACTTTAGCCACTTGCCGACCAGCCACCAAATTTTTGCTGCGGAAGAATGGCACGGCCGGGCGAAACGACGTTATGTTACGTCGCTTCGCCCTGTGGCCACTAGGGGTGCGCGCGCTCGCTGCTCTCCCCCGGAGCCGATGCGAGTGCCCGGCGGTCACGATCAGCGCCGGGCTCCCGCGTTCGCTGGTGACACACACGGAGAACCGGCATCTGTGTGTGCAGACACAGTTTCCAGGTCTCTGAGGGGAGAAGAGACAGATCGTCTGTTCATACAGAGTATGAACAGCGATCTGTCATCTCCCCTGCACAGTCCCCTCCCGCTTCAGTTAGAACACAGAGAGGGAACACATTTAACCCCTTGATTGCCCCCCTAGTGTTAACCCCTTCCCTGCCAGGGGCATTTTTACAGTAATCAGTGCATTTTTATAGCACAGATCGCTGTATAAATGACAATGGTCTCAAAAATGTGTCAAAAGTGTCCGATGTGTCCGCCATAATGTCGCAGTCCCCCAATCAATATACGCTTATTGCAATTTTTTTTTTTTTTTTTATATGTAGAAGAATACATATTGGCCTAAACTGAGGAAAAAACTGTTTTTTTTTATATATTTTTGGGAGATATTTATTATAGCAAAAAGTAAAAAATATATATATATTTTTTTTCAAAATTGTCGCTATTTTTTTGTTTATAGCGCAAAGAATAAAAACCGCAGAGGTGATCAAATACCACCAAAAGAAAGCTCTATTTGTGGGGAAAAAGAGGACGTCAATTTTGTTTGGGTGCGACGTCGCACGACCGCGCAATTGTCAGTTAAAGCGACGCAGTGCCGAATCGAAAAAAGTGCTCTGGTCAGGAAGGGGGGTAAATTCTTCCAGGGGTGAAGTGGTTAAAGAGTTACGTTGTAATAATTTTATCTCGGCTTTTACAAACTGTAAATTCATCCCATAGATTTATGTACAGTGTATGTAGGGAATTAGGACCTTATGACATTGCATTTATTTATATCTTCCTTAATCTTCAATACGCCCCGCCGCTGTGCCAGAACAAGTCTTTATCATGTGATCTTGTGACTTTCATTGCACTTCACCTCCAAAATTCTTTTTACGTGAAGCCAGACAAATGTCAAGGCCTTCTGATCTGTTCTCTGAGATTTGGCGTTTTGATGGCCTCTATAAGGCGGAGATTTTCTCTTTTGATCTCAGTCCTATTTATACAAATACTATTAGATTGCTTTATTGCAGCTGAGCGATTTCTGATCGGCAAAGCCCTGTTCTGGTTTTATAGATCCTGCCAAAAAAATACTTCCAGGAATTCTTTTATTAATTATTTTCTTATCAGTGCAGAAGGGTGACCGTTCATAGGACGGTATAATAACAAATTGTGACTTAAGGAGGCCTGCAGGACTGGAGCGCCTCCTGTATGAAGGATTAGGAGTAACGAGTGGTACTAGAGTTATGACAGTAGAGATATAAGTGGCAGTGGAGTGACAGTTCATAGGATTATTTAGTGACATATTGGAATATATGGTGACATATTGGGGGGAGATTCACTAAAACTGGTGCACACAGAATCTGGTGCAGCTGTGTATAGTAACCAATCAGCTTCTAACTTCAGCTTGTTCAATTAAAGGGGTTGTAAACCTTTCGTGTTTTTTCACCTTAATGCATCGGATGCATTAAGGTGAAATAACTTCTGACACTGACCCCTAGCCCACCCCCCCCCCACCCCCCCCCCCGTTTCTACTCACCTGAGCCCGTTGGTTGCCTCGTCGGAGACGTGCTCTACCTCTCTGCCTGGGGTTCTCGGCTCTTGATTGGATAGATTGATAGCAGCGCAGCCATTGGCTCCCGGTGCTGTCAATCAAATTCAATGACGGGGGGTAGGGTTGCCACCTGACCGGTTTTGACCCGGTCAGTTTGGGTTTTGACACATGCTTCCGGGGTTCAGTCCACCTGAAACCCGGACACACATACCTCCAGTCCAACTGATCTAATGGGGGTCTCTATGGGGAGGCCTGGTATTATGGTGGGGGTGACAGTGACCCCTGTATTACAAGGGGGGGTACCGACCCCTGTACTATGAAGGGGGGGGGGTGACACTATCCTCTGTATTATGAGGAGGGGTGGCACTGATCTCTGTATTATGAAGAAGGGGGCGACACTGACCTATATATTATGAGGGGGGGTGACACCTAAGGTTGCCACCTGACCTGTGTTCACCTGGACAGTCCGAGTTTTGAGTCATATTCTCGGGTCTTAGGCTGCCTGAAACCCGGACACCTTATTCAGATCAGACTGTGGCATCCCAAGTAACGGAGATAGTCACACACAAATCTGTTAACGCAGTTTGACCACACCCACTGTTCGCCGCATTACTACTCTCCATGGTGCACCCAAAGGTGTCCCAGGTCTGTTACACTTCTGCTACAACAAAAATTTTGCCATGCGCTGCTAAAGTGTTCGGGTTTGGCCTGAAGAAAAAGTGGCAACCCTAGGGCGGGGCCGAGTCTGGCATTCTATGTCTATGCACGCAAATGCTGGACTCGAGAAGGCGCCCACAAGGTAACCCCCAGGGAGAGCACCGATGGGAGGAGAAGCCACGAGCACAGCCGGGGGACCCCAGACAACGAGGTTTTTGGGGCCACTGTGCAAAACGAACTGCACAGTGAAGGTAAGTATGATATATTTGTTAAAAAAAAAAAGAAGGGGTTTACAAACCCTTTAAGCTTTGACAATAAAACCTTAAAGCTGATTGGTTACTATGCACAGCTGCACTAGATTCTGTGTGCTCCAGCTTTAGTTACCCCCCCCCCCCCTCCCATAGTGAAATGCAGGAATAGAGCCCTCTGTGTAATGAAGGAGTTATGAGTGACCATTCATTGGACAGTTTATAGATCTATTTGGTTAGATTTACCAAAACTGGAGCACTCAGAATCTGGAGCAGCTATGCATGGTAGCCAATCGGCTTCCAACTTCAGCTTGTTCAATTTAAGATTTGACAATAAAACCTGGAAGCTGATTTTGCACTCTCCAGTTTTAGTAAATCCTCCCCGCTCATTGTGACATACGGTGACGAGCAGGAACGAAGCACCTCATGAAAGACAGATTTACACCGCACCCATAAACAGTTGGGTTTTCTCTGCCATGCATAATTTCTTTACAGTTGTATGCCTGACAGAGCTTAGAATGATTGATTTCCGTGTAGCACCAACATCTTTTGTAGTGCTGTACAAAGTGAGAACATACTGAGCCTGCACCACTTATTATAATCCAGGAAATCTTATTGTAAATATGTGCATCAAGGTAATTCAGCATTGTATAAAGATAAGCTTTTATGTTGGTGCAGATCTGATTGCAGGTAAATGTACAAAAGGGGAGGGACTTGGGAGTTTTCGACACTCTGCAACCATTGGTTGGTCTGCTGCATTGCAATGGGGAACACCTGTTATGGTGGAGATTAAAACGGAACTAAACCCTTCTATAGTTTTTTCAGCCAAGGAAGCTGATTGATCTGCATCTGCCATGATGCTGCACATGTGATCAGTTATGACATCAGCCATTGGACAGTAGTTGGCATTCTGGGAATATTACCGCTTTTGAAACTGGTAAATCAAATGGGTTTAGTTCCGCTTTACCTTCCGATGCAGAGTTTTGGAAAGATGGCACCATTCAAGGAAGACGAGAACAAAGCCACCATCCTAGGTCTATAACCAATTGGGGTTTTTTTTGAGTGGTGGAAGCTTTTGTGGTCGACGTGACAATTTATTTTGTTCCTTTTCTTGCTTCTAGGACAGTCAAGGTACTGACCTCTCTATTGGAGCCTCTCTGACCGGGATCTTTGTGAGACACAAAAATGGCCGCCCACCTGTTTTATTCCGGTAAGCCTTCAGGTTATGACTGTTTGGCCTAAAGTCTGTGCACACCTGACCATCACACTTGTATGAGCTTGCTGGATGTCCCATTCCAAAAGCCATGTCCATAAAATCAAGTACGTAGCTGTACATGCTCTAAAGTAGTGGTCGCCAACCAGTGGTCCGTGGTCCACGAGAAAAAAAAAAGGTGGTCCCCAAGGGGTGCTGCTGCATATAAACATTGTGGCAGATGTATACCGCCCAATGTTGTTCTCAATGTCAGTCAATACTGTCAGCGCGCATTGATACCCTGTGTAGTTAATACAATGCCCCAGTGTAGCTCCGGCTCCTGTGAACTCAGAGGGAAGCGCTGAGAGTAGTGCAGAGAGTGGGAGGTGAAGGAGGGGGCTTCCAATAGCAGCGCCGATCACAGACTGTGGGAGGTTGCACAGAGCCTCAAGCACATGGCTGGATACGGAGGTGAGATCCAATGATGAGTCTGTGTAAGGCAGCGTTGTGATGCAGAGTGCTGGAGGTGGAGGCGGGCAGAGAGCCTGAGCATTGTGTGTATAAGGCAGCAGTGTGATCCAGGGGGAGGGGGCAGAGAGCCGGAGCATTGTGTTTATAAGGCAGCAGTGTGATCCAGGGGGAGGGGGGCAGAGAGCCGGAGCATTGTGTGTGTGTGTGTATAAGGCAGCAGTGTGATCCAGGGGGAGGGGGGCAGAGAGCCGGAGCATTGTGTGTGTATAAGGCAGCAGTGTGATAAAGGGGGAGGGGGGCAGAGAGCCGGAGCATTGTGTGTGTATGTGTATAAGGCAGCAGTGTGATCCAGGGGGAGGGGGGCAGAGAGCCTGAGAATTGTGTGTATAAGGCAGCAGTGTGATCCAGGGGGGGGGCAGAGAGCCGGAGCATTGTGTGTGTGTGTGTATAAGGCAGCAGTGTGATCCAGGGGGAGGGGGGCAGAGAGCCTGAGCATTGTGTGTATAAGGCAGCAGTGTGATCCAGGGGAAGGGGGGCAGAGACCCGGGGCATTGTGTGTGTGTATAAGGCAGCAGTGTGATCCAGGGGGAGGGGGGCAGAGAGCCAGAGCATTGTGTGTATAAGGCAGCAGTGTGATCCAGGGGGAGGGGGCAGAGAGCCGGAGCATTGTGTGTGTGTATAAGGCAGCAGTGTGATCCATGGGGGAGGGGGGCAGAGAGCCAGAGCATTGTGTGTATAAGGCAGCAGTGTGATCCAGGGGGAGGGGGGCAGAGAGCCGGAGCATTGTGTGTGTGTGTATAAGGCAGCAATGTAATCCTGGTGGGGGGGGGCAGAGAGCCAGAGTAGTGTGTGTATAAGGCAGCAGTGTGATGGGGGGGGGGGGGCAGAGAGTCATAGCATTGAGTGCATAAGGCAGCAGTGTGATCCAGGGGTAGGGGGGCAGAGTGCCGAAGCATTGTGTGTGTGTATAAGGCAGCAGTGTGATTCAGGGGTAGGGGGCAGATTGCCGAAGATTTGTGTGTATAAGGCAGCAGTGTGATCTAGGGAAAGAGAAGCAGAGAGCCGGTTCACTTTGTGTATAAGGCATGTAAAATTCATGTTCGTGGTCCACGGGATTCAAAATTGTGAGGTCTGAAACGTTGGTGACTACTGGTCTATAGCATGCAAAGACATTGTAGACAATTGTGTTCTTTCAATCTTGTGGTAACAGTTTGGGGAAGGACTTTTTTCCTTTTGGGATAAAGGTTTTAGATGAATAAATAAAAGCTGATCATGGTAAGCACTTCCTGCCAGTGTTAAGTGGTTTGTCTCATCCATGTAAAGTGATACATTCTGCTGTAGAGCTTGTGCTTTTGAAAAGCAACAGACATACTGGATGGATCCCCAGATGGAAATAGAAGAAAGAAAGAGAGGTCATTTTCCATCTTTACCATTCTAAACCATCATAACGTACCCTTTTCCTCACATCTGATATCTCATGGGTCTCCTATTCTATTCTCTTTCCTACAGGTGGGTGGACATTGCTAATATGTCTCATAACAAATCGTTTTTCACCTTGGAGCTGGCAAGCAAGGAAGAGACCATCCAGTTTCAGACGGTGAGCAGTTCACGTTCTGTATGTCTGTCTCCAGAGACCTGTTGAGTGAAAAGATTCCTTTGCCATTTGAAATGAATGTACGGCAGAAGCACACTCCTTTTTTTACTTTTTATGGCTCATTTAACATTTTAGTATATATTAGCCAAGTACCGTCCAGGTGCTTTCAAGTAAAAAGCGTACAGCTGGTTACAGGGTCGCCATCAGGGGGGGCAGCCCATACAGATGTAGGGGGCCCGGGAGTCCAAGCGGCCGTGCCCCAAGTGACAAGTTGTTGCTGCTGTTTAGTATTAATAGTGGCGGATGGACTCATCGGGCACTCGGCCAGTAGGGGGCCTAATGAAAGGCTCCTTGGGATGAAGCCAGTGTCGGACCAAGTTCTGGCAGTGCGGTTCCTCAACCCAGTGAGGATTCCTGTCAATTGCGCCTGCATGTGCTCTCTGCGTTCAGTTCTCTGGCTCCGCCACCTCGATGATCGCTTGATGAGCTGACGTCGATAATGCAGTCATAGCTTAGGGTGCTCTACAGGCACTCCATATTGTGAGGAAAATTGGCTGTAGAGCCGCTCCACCTCCCAGCTTCACCCTCTCAACTTCGGCTCTCTTCGGCTTGCAGCGACTCCTGAGTTCTCATGGTAAGGTAGCCTAAATAGAGGTCTTAAAAGAGGGCAGGAGGCACTGATATAAGGGCAGGAGGGGTCTCTCTGATCTCTGGAGGGACTGTGAACTAATGGGGGGGTCTTTATTGAGGGGTGCTGACTGCTGATCTAATGGTTGGTGATCAACCATTAGATCAGCAGTCAGCAGAACCCTCCTTATAGACCCCCCCAATACTGTGGATCAGAGTCCCTTTATATCAGCACCAGGGGCAGACTGACCATTTGGGGGGAGGAGCTGGGAGAGCTGAGGCTGTGGCAGTTGCTAGGTGACAGTGGCCCAGTTACTAATGACAGCCCAGACTTTGCCACCCCCTGCCGTGCCACCCAGAAGGGTGGAACAATATGATCTCCGGTACCTGTAACCTTGATTATCAGTCATGAGCGATCTGAGCTGGATTGGGCTGTCTCTTTGCTGGATTTGGCTGTCACTTTGCTGCATTGGGATCCCTCTTTGCTGAATATATGGGGATGCCTCTTTGACAAGGTAGACCAGTTAGTGTTAGTGTAGGGTCCTGCTCAAAAGAGTCTACTTTGTTGTGGTGGCAGCCTTCATATTTTTTGGCCAAAATATATTTCCTTACTGTTAAATCTTGAAAGCACTGATGTCTTGATGTCTTGGAATACACTTTAAAAGTGGGTGCACTAAAGGCCAGTGGGTGGGCCCTGGGGAATGTTGGTAGTCAGAAGCTGGGGGGGGGGGGGTGGACAGGCAGGCTTAAAGCTGTGTAGGGGGCCCCAGAATTTCTGATGGCCACCTTGGCTGGTTATCTTTAGAAAGCAGAAAAGCCTGTCCCCTGCCAGCATGAATATGTCAGACCCTTGCTCTCTATGTGGAAGCAGTGGGCTCACTGGGGAGGTCCTACATGCCCCTTGTTGAGCCAAAGCTCTCCATTCAGCAGGGGCCTTGAGCTTTGCTTATAGGTCTGATTCCATAGGGGAGAGGGGGGAGGGGGGTGTTAGATCTCTCCAAGGAGTCCACTGCTTTCACACATGGAGCAAGGGCTCTTCTCTGCAGCATGCTAGCAGGGACAGGCATTTCTACTGAGGCTGTGGTTGCTTTAGGAAGAATTATGTAACCTTATGTCGCCTCCTTGCCATCTGTTTGAACCCCCCTAAAAGCTTGCACCGCTGTGCCACAACCGCCTGCATTGCGCATGGCTGCAGGGCATATGTGGCACAGCCCCATCCACTTGAATGGGTTGCATTCAGTGGGAGGTGTAGCATGCCACAAAGCATTGTGGCCGTAGCAAGTATACAACCACCTTTGCAGCTGAAGGGCATGGCGGTTGGATAGGGTGGTAATAAAGTAATTCAGCCTCCTATTTTTACTGCCCCCCCAACCACAAGTGTAAACTTAGCCTTTCATTTTGAACATCTTTTGATTTCATGCACCTGGAATGTATTTAGAAGATTTAAACTGAATCTTCAATCAGAATGTTAATTTTCACAAAGTTTGCTGCCTCAGTTTTTAATGATGGCATATACTCCAGAGTGTTATGAAGAGTGATTAGATGAATTGCAATTTATTGCAAAGTCCCTCTTTGCCATGAAAATGAACTTAATCCCATAAAAAACATTTCCACTGTATTTGTGAAGAAGGCTTCAGGGCACCCAAGAAAGTCCAGCAAGCTCCAGGACCGTCTCCTACAGTGGATTCCGCTGCGGGATCGGGGCGCCACCAGTGCAGAGCTTACTCAGGAATGGCAGCAGGCAGGTGTGAGGACATCGGCACGTATAGTGAGGAGAAGTCTTTTGGAGGATGGCCTGGTGTCAGGAAGGGCACCAAAGAAGCCACTTCTCTCCAGGTAAAACATCAGAGACAGACTGATATTCTGCAAAAGGTCCAGGGATTGGACTGCTGAGGACTGGGGGAAAGTCATTTTCTCTGATGAATTTCCGATTGTTTGGGGCATCCGGAAAAATCCTTGTCCGGAGAAGAAAAGGTGAGCGCTATCATCAGTCCTGTGTCATGCCAACAGTAAAGCATCCTGAGACCATTCATGTGTGGGGTTGCTCCTCAGCCAAGGGAGTGGGCTCACTCACAATTTTACCTAAGAACACAGCCATGAATAAAGATTGGTACAAAAACATCCTCCGAGAGCAACTTCTCCCAACCATCCAAGAACAGTTTGGTGAGGAACAATGCCTTTTCCAGCACTATGGAGCACCTTGCCATAAGGCAAAAGTGATAACTACTGTAAGTGGCTTGGGGAACAAAACATCAAAATGTTGGGTCCATGGCCAGGAAACTCCCCAGACCTTCATCCCATTGAGAACTTGTGGTCAATCCTCAAGAGGCGGGTGAACAAAAAAAGCCCCCCCCCCAAATTTTGACAAACTCCAAGCACTGATTATGCAATAATGAGCTGCCATCGGTCAGGATGTGGCCCAGAAGTTGAGTGACAGCATGTCAGGGCGAATTGCAGAGGTCTTGAAAAAGAAGGATCAACACTGCAAATATTGACTCTTTGCATTCATGTAATTGTCAATATTAATTTGACACTTGCAATTATACTTCATTATACCATAGTAACATCTGACAAAAAGATCTACAAACACCGAAGCAGCAGAATTTGTGAAAATGTAATATTTGTGTGATTCTCAAAACTTTTGGCCATGACTGTAGGGGTCTCCAGGATATGGAGGAGGGTAGACTGGTGACCTACGGTAAAGGCAGAATGATAAACAGAGTACAGACCGAGCATAATGGGTGTGCTCCTGTTGTGCGTCTCATAGTTCAATTTTCACTTTTTTAATGGAGTGTTCCTTTAAGGATGGAATTTGGCACGGCCCGATTACCTGGCAGGTCTCAAGGCTCCGCTTTGGTTTTATCGGACGCTGGACGATCCACACTTCCTCTTTCCAATAACCTTTCCTGTTTTTTTGCTCTTTTAGGAAGACATGGAAACTGCCAAATACGTGTGGAGGATGTGCGTGGCCCGTCACAAGTTCTACAGAATGAACTGCAACCTGTGAGTACACGGGGCCCCCCAGCCCAAAGGTTTCCAGTCTTTTCCTCTGTATTCCATGAATTGGGGACCGGGCCCCCTTCTCAGCTCTGCCCCTTCCTTAACCCCTAGTCTACCAGCGTACATTCATAAAGGGCATGTGGTACAAGGGGCTAAAGCAAGCCTGGTATCGATGTTAACAGCTGGGGAAGGGCTTTCCAATATAAGTGATCCAGTTGGCCATAGAGTCACACAATTGCGTTAATGGGGACTCTGAAGGTTCCCCCCGCTGTTAGTGGCACCGGTGGTAGTTGCCCCGCCTTCTCATTTACATACACTTTAATTCATATATGCACGTACGTGATTATGTCATATTTAGTTATAGTTGTAAAATAAACTTGTCTTCTGAAAGCCTAGGTTCATATCTAAGTGTGTCAGACAATCTTCCATAGTCCCATCGCACACGTTCCTGGAATAGGCTCTAAAAAGGCGGGTGCTGCAACAATGTTTCAACTGGAACATTTACGGTCAAGTGTAAAATATTCGCCAACACACCACAAATCCTCAAATTGCGTCCACATTGGTCCTTTATTACATTACAAACAAAGTGCAGCGTTTCTGAGCCGTGCAGGACCCCTTCATCAGGCATGTGATCATCACGTGCCTGACAAAGGGGTCCTGTGCAGCTCCGAAACGTTGCACTTTCTTTTTTTTGTAATGTGATCATTCTTTATTAAAGAACCATTTGGACGCAATTTGAGGATCTGTGGTGTGCTGGCGAATATCTACACTTGCGTGTGTCGGGAACGCGTGCAAAATTGCGCGCTTTCTTGACACGCTGAGAAGCGTGCCGCCATTTAGCAGACGCATGGTGCCATTCATTGTTATTGTCAACCCCCCCCCCCCCCCCAACCACACACACACCTACAAATGCACATGGTTTCACCCTTGCCAAACCGCAACCGCATGTAATTTGGTGCGGCACGGTTTCGGAAAAGAGCCAGGGACGTAACGCGTAGGACAACCCTTTGAAATGAATGGGCTACCCCAACATGCAGAAATGTGCCCGCACTTAGATGGTGAACCAACCCTCAACAGGAGTTGGAGGGTCGGAATAATAAGGCATCATTATGAAAGCTTTTTTTCTTTTTTTTTTGCGAAGTAGAGATTGGAAACCAAGAGATCTGTAGTAATAAGCAGCACATATTACATATTGTTAGGCACACAGTTAACCCCTTAATTGCCCCTAGATGTTAACCCCTTCCCAGGCAGTGTCATTAGTACAGTGACCATGTATAGTATTATCACTGATTACTGTATTAGTGTCATTAGTGTTGTCAGTGGCAGTTATTCAGCCCCCCCCAGCGTCAGTTTGTTGTAGATTGTCCGCCGCACTATCGCAGTCGCGCTATAAGTCACTGATCGCCAGTATAAAACAAATTTCAGTGTATATATACCATAGATTGTAGGTGCTATAACTTTCATGCAAACCAACCAATATACACTTATTGGGATTTTTTTTATCAAAGGCATGTAGCAGAATACACTTTGGCCTAAATATATGAAGAAATATGAAGAAAGTTGGATATGGGTGACTAGAAAAGCAAATGTAAAAAAAAAAAAAAAAAAATTAAAAACACATTGTTTCACTCGTTTCATGGCTCAATCATTGTATTGGAAATTATGCAGCTAATTTCAATTAGCTGCATAATTCAGTTTTTTTTTTTCAGTTATTCTGATCATTTTCAACATTTAAAGTGGACCTTCGGTTATTATTTTTTTCATCTTTTTCCATCTATTGAATCTTCTGCCCTTTTTGTTACTTTTTTTTCCTGCCAGTAAATCCCTCATACAGCCCACTTCCTGTTTCTTGTCTGGTTATTAGTCTAGCCACTTCCAGACCGCCCACCGTTGTTATACGTCGGCTGTTTGACGAGGAATATCGTTGTTGTGGCAGTAGCTTCTTCAGTATGCGGTCCAGTTTAAGATACAGGTGGTCTCTGCGGCGAATTCCCCGCAAGATCACTTTTATCGGCGGCGGCAGATAAAAGTTATTGTTTAATAAAAAAAAATGTATTTTTTTAAAAGAAAAGTGTGCTTGTAAGACCGCTGCGCAAATACGGTGTGACAGAAAGTATTGCAACGAACGCCATTTTATTCTCTAGGGTGTTGGGAAAAAAAAATGTATAATGTTTGGGGGTTCTAAGTAATTTTCTAGCAAAAAAAATGTTTTAAACTTGTAAACAACAAATCTCAGAAAGAGGCTCGGTCCTAAAGTGGCTAGGCTTATAACATCATGCACAGCTCTCTCCCTCTCCCCCTCCCCCCCTCTCTCTCTGTGTGTGTCTCTCTCTCTCTCTCTCTCTCTCTCTCTCTCTCTCTCTCTCTCTCTCTCTCTCTCTCTCTCTCTCTCTAGAGAGAGAGAGAGAGAGATTGCCAGGGAGGGGGGATGAGTCATAAGAGGGCCAATGAGAGCTGCAGAGCTGGAGGTGTGCCTCTGTGTAAATCCAGGAGGTGAAAAGGCATTAGCTTCAGCTGCCCACAGTTAAAATGGCTGCAGCCAGACTCAGTGGAGGGAGATTTCTGCAGCATATTTGGCAAGTTCACAGTATATATAAAACATGCAAAGTGTTTGGAGGGAAGCTTCGGAATGGCAAAGAGGTTTTTATTACAAATTATTTGAGCAGACTGCAGTTCCTCTTTAACCACTTCCCGCCCGCCCTATAGCGGATTGACGTCCGGGAAGTGGTTCTGTTATCCTGACTGGGCGTCATATGACGTCCTTCAGGATAACATGCCGCAGCGCGCCCCCGGGGGCGCGCATCGCGGCGATCGGTGGAGCGGTGTGTCAGTCTGACACACCGCTACACTGATCTTGGTAAAAAGCCTCCGGCGGAGGCTCTTTACCACGTGATCAGCCGTGTCCAATCACGGCTGATCACGCTGTCAATAGGAAGAGCCGTTGATCGGCTCTTCCTCAATCGCGTCTGACAGACGCAAGTAGAGGAGAGCCGATCGGCGGCTCTCCTGGCAGGGGGGTCTGCGCTGATTTTTTATCAGCGCAGCCCCCCCGCAGATCACCCCACTGGACTACCAGGGATGCCACTAGGACCACCAGGGAAGGGGCAACATGGATGGCCAGGTATGTACCCCATGGCCATCCACATGTGCCCAATCTGTGCCAATTAGTGCCCACAAATGGGCACTGATTGGCACTATTATGCCAATGATATGCCCATCAGTGCCACCTGTCATTGCCCATCTGTGCCACCTGTCATTGCCCATCTGTGCCACCTGTCACTGCCCATCGGTGCCACCTGTTAGTGCCCATCTGTGCCCACTTATCAGTGCCCATCAGTGCCACACATCAGTGCCACCCATATATACCAATCAATGCCACCTACGAGTGCCCATCAGTGCCGCCTATGTGTGCCCATCGGTGCCACCTATGAGTGCCCATCAGTGCCGTATACCAGTGCCACTTATCAGTGCCACCTATCAGTGCCCATCAGTGCCGCCTATCAGTGCCCATCATCAGTGCCCGTTAGTGCCACCTAATCAGTGCCACCTCATTGGTGCCACCTCATCGGTGCCCATCAGTGCCGCCGTATCAGTGCCCATCAGTGCAGCTATATCAGTGCCCATTATTGAAGGAGAAAGCGTACTTATTTACAAAAAAATTTAACAGAAACAAAGAAAAACTTGTTTTTTTTCGAAATTTTCGATCTTTTTTTTTATTTGTTGCGCAAAAAATAAAACCCCGCAGAGGTGATCAAATACCACCAAAAGAAAGCTCTATTTGTGGGAACAAAATGATAAAAAAATTGTTTGGGTACAGTGTAGCATGACCGCGCAATTGTCATTCAAATTGCAACAGCGCTGAAAGGTGAAAATTGGGCTGGGCGGGAAGGTGTCTAAGTGCCTGGTATTGAAGTGGTTAAACATTGCTTTTTCTCTGATCGTTCTCTACTACTACCCCTACTGCCCATGCACATTTCAAGCCAAGAATTTTTACATATGATGAGAAAATGGGTCGTTTGAAAATAACTGTTAATTTTCGATCTTCTTTTTTTTTTTTTTTTTATTGGGGGGATTTTTTTTTTATTTGCATTTCCAGAACAATACAAGGGTGAAACCGCACGAACACAAATCACATCCCCTAACAGGCCCCACGTTACAAATATTTTGCACAGTCTGTAAAAAAATGAACATTGCCTCCTCACCCGGTCCACTGACCCCACTTAACTGGAACCCGGATTTTCCCCCAGGCATCACACATCTTGACACCGATAATGAACCCACACCGAGGTCCATCAGAGCAGAATCCTTCTTTGACAAAGGAAAATTGTTATCCTTTCAACACATCCAAACTCGACTTCCTGACACGGACATACCCTTCTTTAAATATCTCCAAATTCGTCATTTCTTACAGAGCTCTAATCCACAATCCCAATGGTACAGAGACCATACCCCGTTCGAAGCCCTATGCACGAGTCACAGCCCCCTGAGACACATCACCTCAGTCATGTACTCTCTGCTGTTCCCCGACACACCGTCCATGGAAGCAACGACACGCCAAAAATGGGAGAGAGAATTATCCATAAACCTTACACAAGAAGACTGGCATAACATATATACTCACATTCATAAAGGATCTATAAACGTATCCGCACAAGAGAATGGATACAAACTATACTCTAGATGGTATAGAACACCAGACAGAATCCACAAATTCCTCCCCCAGGTTTCTCCGCTTTGTTGGAGATGCAACACCGCTCACGGCTCTCTACTGCACATTTGGTGGGAATGTCCCCTACTCACGCCATACTGGACAGAAGTTCACCGACTTATCTCGCAGATCACAACCTATACCCCTGACTTCTCGCCGGCCCAATATCTCTTACACCATACATCTATACCACCATCGACCTAGAAAAAAACTCTTACTATACATCTCATAAATGCGGCGAAACTCTGCATTCCCACGCGTTGGCGGACTACTTCTCCTCCCACCATTGCTGAATGGCTCCGTAGAATAGGGAAAATAGCTGAGATGGAAGATATAATACACCAAGCTAGGGATACACCGACTAAATTTTATACAACATGGGCTTGCTGGTTACATTTCAAAGAAACAACAGACTACAACAACATCATGTCGAAACCTGCATAGCTTGACCTGGGGGACAAGATGGTACATAATGCCTCCCGTACCAGCACCACACTCGATCTCGAACTTCCCACCCCCTCCTTCCTTCCCTAACGCCCCCTTTTTATTTCTATTTTTATTTTTAATCGTTCCATCTCCACATGCATTCACTATCCACATAGACAGACCTTAGTAAACAGGATGCACATCGACTATCCACAGCAACAACAGGACCTATACCTGTGAGGACTATACCGGAGAGACCGGCTAGTTTAAGGCATGATCCTAATGCATTTCCAACCTTGCCCACGCACAGTTAGTTCCCGCCGGGGGTGCGTGTGGCACAGGTTTAACACCCGGTCCCTAAGAATACTCCCGGGACTTATGCCTTAGTTTCAATCCGAAACTTTGTGCCACGTATATACGTGTCTTAGAGTGTTATAAATATGACATTATGGTTCATGCTGCTTTTGTTTGTAACGATATACCACAAGTGTATATGCAGTGTAATTCAATGTCGAGTTATTTGTAACCTGCTATTTCTTCAATAAAAATATTGAAACAAAAAAAAAAAAAAATACAAGGGTGAAAAAACAAAACAAAAAAACACACAGACTACATTTGAGATCAGCCCGATTCCAGGCCATACATAACACACTCGGCGTACAACACTTCAGCACTAGGCCAATATAGTATACAGTATGTAATAATGTAACAACGGAGCTTCTGCATCACATTTATCCCAGACAGATATTCGTTCATTTTCGATTTTGAAACGGTGCAAGCGCACTAAACATACAAAAATCAAAAGACCAAAAGGAATGTTGAACCGTTTTCGAACGACGTTCAAATGTTCTGCAATTTTCCGTAAGGATTTTTTGTTCAAAGTTCTACTAGTGTATACCAAGCTTAAGTACAGGGTGACGGCCTATGTGACCGCTATTATAGCCGGCAGCTGTCTCTGTGGATCCCACGTGTGCTCTGTATGTAAACAACATGGGACATGTGCAGGACAAGGGAGCCTTTTGTGGGCCAGGCAGACACCTGTCCCCTCTCCTCCCCTCTGTAGACGGGTTGTTGCCCCCCCCCCCCCCCCCTTGTATAAAGGAGCCTCTTTCTCTGGGACATCTGTGCTGGTCTCTGCGTGACTATGAAGGGTTCACAGCTGCAGGAAGAGCCGTCATTAAGCTGCTATACTGAGAGTTTAGTATCGCTTTTAATAGAGATCATCACCGCACCGATGTCTCTAAAGCCCCCATACACACTATTAGATTTTCTGCAGATTTTTGTCTGCAGATTTACTAAAACCATATTATATGAGTTAAGAGTTTCCATTTGTATGCAATCAGGCAGGCCTTTGCACTACATGGTTTTGGTAAATCTGAAGACAAAAATCTGCAGAAAATCTAATAGTGTGTATGGGGCTTTACCCTGTCCTCTATCCTTCTGCAGACCTACCATCTCCGTCTGCTAGTCGGTCTACAATTAAGGCATGCTCACTGCAAGCTTGATTTCAACTTTGTTTTTTGCTAGAAAATTACAAAACATCTTCTTTTATATAAATATATTGAAAATTTTATATTAATATACATGGGCGTCCGCAGGTAGGGGCAAGGGGGGGCAAGTGCCCCCCCCCCCCCCCCGGAATCAGGGATCGGATCTTAAATTTAGAACAGTTGCGTCTCTATCGAGGTGCCGGCAGCCCGCAACTGGGTGCCACCAGAATAGCTGCGGGCTATCGGAGGTTTCCCCTACTCGCAACCCCTTTCTCCTGTCAGGGAGAAGAGACAACGGCTCTCGCCAAGTTCCCCGCCTGCTCCGTTCCTTCCCTATTGCCCATAACTGAGGGACAGTCAAAGGAGATTAGGAGAGGAGAGCATCATGGGACATGTAGTCCCAAAGATTGGCGGCCCCCACTTTCCACAGGGAGGAAACTACAGCTCGATCAAGAGAGAGATTGAGAGACTGCAGCCTGGAAAAAAAGCTGAGGGAGAGAGTGCTACAGGACAAAGAACGAGGAGTGTGCTGGGCGGAAGCCAGAGAGAGCCACGCTGCCCAGCGCCACCAGAGAGAGAAAGACTGAGCCACTACCAGGGTACAGACATGCTACACTACTGACCAGAGTCGCCCCCGGGGAACCCAGAGTGATCGATCGTCCAGACGGAGGGATCACTGATGTAGTTTCGCTGGGTCTGGTAAGGGGGCCTGTTGGCCATTATCCATTACTTAGCCTAGGGACTTTACTACGTCTGCAGTCTCTGACCATGATAATGACATTGTTGAAAAGGGTGCATGGGTGACCCTAAAATGATGCCCCGATAGATAGATAGAGAGAGAGATAGATAGAGAGAGAGATAGATAGAGAGAGAGATATATATATCTCTCTATAATAAAACATTTTTATATTTATAAAATTTTCAGACACCCTAGAGAATAAAATGGCGATCGTTGCAATACTCTGTCACACCGTATTTGCGGTCTTACAAGCGCATTTTTTTGTTAAAAAAATACACTTTTTGAATTAAAAAAAAAAAAAAAGAAAACGGTAACGTTGGCCCAATTTTTTTTAAATTGTGAAAGATAATGTTACGCCGAGTAAATTGATACCCAACATGTCACACTTCAAAATTGCGCCTGCTTGCGGAATGGCGAAAAAAACTTTGACTCAAAAAATCTCAATAGGCGACATTTAAAATTTTTCTACAGGTTACCAGTTTTAAGTTACAGCAGAGGTCTAGTGCAAGAAATATTGCTCTCGCTCTAACGATCGCGGCGATACCTCGCATGTGTGGTTTGAACACCGTTTTGATATGCGGGCGCGACTTGCGTATGCGTTCGCTTCTGCGCGCGAGCTCGGCGAGACGGGGCGCATAAAAAAAAATTTTTTTTTGTTTTTACGCTGTCCTTTTTAAAAAAAATTATTTGAGCCACTTTTATTCCTATTACAAGGAATGTAAACATCCCTTGTAGTAATAAAAAAAAAAAAAAAGCATGACATGATCTCTTTAATATGGTATCTGGGGTCAAAAAGACCTCAGTGCTCACATTTTACACTTAACTGCAATTAAAAAAATGTCCTTTTTTTAAATAAATAACTAAAAATTTCCCCTTTTAATACCATTGGGTGGAAGTGGCATTTTGATGTCGCTTCCGTCATCCAATGTTTTAGAGCCGAGTGGGGGCCATCATTCCCTCACTTGGCTCCATGCTACTTAGGGGAAAGGACCGGATCGTCTCCACCGCTACCGACGGCTCCGGTGAGCTTTGGATACAACCGTAGCTCGGTGGGAGGGGGGCACCTCTCCCGCAACCAATCTGTGATCTTGTGGCGAATTTGCCACGGAGACCAGTTTTATCCGAAAACGGACTGCCCGCCATTAAAGAAAATACCAGGGTACCAGCTATCTGCTGCCATAACCCCGGTATAGTACGTCAAACTACCGACGTATAATGATGGCGGCTGGTCCGTAAGTGGTTAATTTAGCACCCTCTTAGGTAGGTGCTAGAAGAAAGTATAGTTTTTGGGTCTTTCTGCTTACCAGGAAGGCTGTCAGGTAAATTTAGATGCTCTCTGCCTACCAGGGAACAGGGATCCATTGGTCGGGTCTGCTCATGGTGCTCAGATGCTGCTCATGTTGTCTGCATGTTTTCACACTGGTCCAATAGGGGGGCATATTGGACAGTGGGAGGAAACCTGACAAATGAGAGCATAGGCATAGGTACAGCCCTGGTCAGTAGCGACCCGTGCATTGTGGGTGCATGGGCACCCCCCCCAACACTGCCGCCACCATTCCTATCCATGCGCCTGACCCCTTTCAGGACGTCGGGCGCATGTGTTACAATTGCGGGTATAGGCAGGGGGGGAGGGGTGTGGCTTGAAGGCTTTAAAATAGAGTGGGCTCGGGGGCGCAGAGAGTGCGCCCTGATCCCACGCAGTTGTGTGTGAATATTGGCTAATCTGCCACATTCTCCTCCCGGCCAATCAGGAAGCCCCTATTGGCCAGGGAGTCAATGTGGACAGTATTAGTTAGCTGGATAATGCTAAATGGAGATATAAGGGAATGGGGGTTGGCGATGCTGTATTTTGAACTTTCAGTTGTGTCTGATCACATTTAAATGTAAGGTGGTTTATTACATTCATCCTGTGATAGTTTTTAAGTGAGCTAAATAAGAATGTTTGCATTTGCCTTCTGAGCCAGCAGGTGGAGCATTAGTTTATTGCTACTTTGATGTAAAGTCTGTTGTGTACAGAGCCCAATAGCTCAAAGGCAGAATTTACACACAGATGGAGAACTCACTAAAGTGACGCCTCCCTTGGATGGCTCTGACGGAGGTTTCAGTCATACAAAACCAACCTTGGGGCAGGCAGTTGCTGCTGTGCAGTCTTGTAGACAACCCATAGTGCTCTGGGAACCCTTTGTCATGCATTACATGTTTACTTGTAAAACAAAGATAAAGTTGAACAACCTATCGGAAAAAAAAAAAAAATTGACCCCAAACCATTATTTTTTTTTTTTTATTACCAGCAATAGCCAGCTATTGTATCACCAGCTTTGGGGATAGAGGAAACTGACAAGTGATCCCAGAACTTCTAAGCATAGATAGGCCTGTGGCTCTGGAGTGACTGTCCTTTTATCTGTCTCACCTCTGCATGTCTTTGTCCTCAGGGACCCCCCTGATCCTCCTCCTCCTCCTGTGGATGGGCCTCAGAAATCTCTCTCTCTCCTCTCCTTCCAACGTTTCCCAATTCTGTCTCGTCCTTCTCTGCCCAAAGGGTGAGCTAGAGTGAACCTCTTAAACAGGGGAAGTCTGTGCCTGCCACTTACCTTCATCCCTTTCCCTCCTGTACTAATGTAATAAAGAGCAACTGTCACTTACCTTTTATTTTTTCCTTCCTACACTAAAATACCAATGGGGAACTGCCATTTACTCTCATGGTTTCCCTTTTGTACTAATGTAACAATAGGTAACTGCCACTTCATTTCATCTTCTCCCTCCTGCATTAATTGAAAAATAACGAATGTTGCTTATCCTCATCCTTTCCCTCCTGTACTAATGTGACAATGAGAAACTGCCACTGATTATCATTTCCGTCCTGTACTAATATAACACTGAGCAGCTGCTGCTTACCTTTATCTGTTCCCTCCTGTACTTATTTAACAATGAGGAACTGCCACTTACCTTCATCCATTCCTCCTTATACGATGAGCATCTATCACTTGCCCTCATACTTTCTCTCCCGTCCTAATATAATAACGAGCAGCTGCCACTTAGCTTTACCCTTTCCCTCCTGTACTGATACATCAATGAAGAACTGCCATTTACTCTCATCCTTTCCCGTTTGTACTAATGTAACAATGAAGAACTGCCACTTAATTTCACCGTTCCCCCTCCTGCGTTAATGTAACCATAATGAATGCTGCTTATCCTCATCCTTTCCCTCCTGTACTAATGTAACCTTAAGGAACTGCTACTTATCATTCTCTCTCTTTGGCACTATTGTAACACTAAAGGGTACCGCTCATCCTCATCCTCATCCTCTCCCTTCTGCACTAATGTCACAACGATCAACTGCCGCTTACCATCATCTTTTCTCTTCTCTTCTTCTGCACTAATGTAACAATGTCCAACTACTACTTGCCATCATCTTTTCACTTTTCTTCAGCACTAATGTAACAATATCCAACTGCCACTCAGGGCCGTCTTTAATTTTGATTGGGCCCTGGGCAAACATTTTCTTGGGGCCCCCCTCCATTCTGAGACATACAAAAAATAGCAGGTAGACTCAAAATCAGTTTACTGCAGCAGATCACGCAGCGATTGCAATTGTTTGCCAGAGGTTACAGCCTATCATTACTGCTCAGTGGCTGGTTTCTAGAGGTTACAACACATAATTTCTGCTTGCCGATTGCTAGAGATTAAAGCAGATCACTACTGTTTGCTGATTGGTTGCTAGAGGTTCATGCACATCACTACCTCTCACTGAGCAGTGGAGCAATCCCAAATAATTGAGCAAGTAAAGGGGCACATTAATACACATACTACAGGAGAGGTTCAGAGACTGTGGACATACTGCAGAAGACAATCAGAGACTGCGGACATACTGCAGAAGACAATCAGAGACTGCGGACATACTGCAGGAGACAATCAGAGACTGCGGACATACTGCAGGAGACAATCAGAGACTGCGGACATACTGCAGAAGACAATCAGAGACTGCGGACATACTGCAGGAGACAATCAGAGACTGAGGACACACTGCAGGAGACAATCAGAGACTGCGGACATACTGCAGGAGACACTCAGAGACTGCAGACATTATACAGGGGATGGTCAGAGGACTTTCAGCAATGCACAGCTTTACAGTTAAATAACACAGCTCAGAGTTTAAACAGTTAGGCATTTTATGGTTGTAAGGACATACCTGACCAGCCAAACTCATTACATACATTCAAGACTGTGGGCGGGGCTTCCACTCTCTGCTCTCACTAAAGCAGCTGGGAGCTCCACTGATGCTTTGTTGGGTGGGCCCTGGGCCCACATCACCCGTTAATGGTCGCCCCGATCACAGCTTTGCAGAGCGCACAGAGGACATGAGAGGATGTATTCCGCGCTAGCCAGCTGAGAGGGGCGGGGCCGGGAGCTCCACTGATGCTCTGACCCCGCCCACGTGCAGCCTGTGTACTTGGAATAGAGCGCCTGTAGTGAGAGCCAGTGATTGGAGTGGGAGTGTCATTGGAGCTCCCGGCCCCGCCCCCGGACCTCTGTATTCACCAGCCAGTATAGAGGGGGCGGGGCCGGAAGCTCCACTGACACTCGCACTCCGATCACTGGCTCTCACTACAGAAGCTCTTTTCCGAGTACACAGGCTGCACGTGGGCGGGGTCAGAGCGTCAGTGGAGCTCCCGGCCCCGCCCCCTCTCAGCTGGCTAGCGAGGAATACATCCTCCCGTGTCCTCTGTGCGCTCTGCAAAGCTGTGATCGGGGCCCCAATTCACGGCTAGCGCGGGCCCCCCAACAAAGATTGGGCCCGGGGCAAGTGCCCCGTTTGCCCTGCGCTAAAGACGGCCCTGCTGCCACTTGCCATCATCTTTTCTCTTCTCCTTCTGCACTAATGTAACAATGATGAACTGCCACTTACCATATATCTTTTCTCTTCTGCACTGATCTAACAATGTCCAACTGCCACTTACCATCATCTTTTTTTATTTTCATTTTTTCTTCTGCACTAATGTAACAATGTCCAACTGCCACTTACCATCATCTTTTCTCTTCTCCTTCTGCACTAATGTCACAATGATCAACTGCCACTTGCCATCTTTTCTCTTCTGCACTAATGTAACAATGTCCAACTGCCACTTACCATCATCTTTTCTCTTCTCCTTCTGCACTAATGTAACAATGATGAACTGCCACTTACCATATATCTTTTCTCTTCTGCACTGATGTAACAATGTCCAACTGCCACTTACCATCATCTTTTCTCTTCTCCTTCTGCACTAATGTTACAATGATCAACTGCCACTTGCCATCTTTTCTCTTCTGCACTAATGTAACAATGTCCAACTGCCACTTACCATCATCTTTTTTTTATTTTCATTTTTTTCTTCTGCACTAATGTAACAATGTCCAACTGCCACTTACCATCATCTTTTTTTTATTTTCATTTTTTCTTCTGCACTAATGTAACAATGTCCAACTGCCACTTACCATCATCTTTTCTCTTCTCCTTCTGCACTAATGTAACAATGATGAACTGCCACTTACCATATATCTTTTCTCTTCTGCACTGATGTAACAATGTCCAACTGCCACTTACCATCATCTTTTCTCTTCTCCTTCTGCACTAATGTCACAATGATCAACTGCCACTTGCCATCTTTTCTCTTCTGCACTAATGTAACCATGTCCAACTGCCACTTACCATCATCTTTTTTTTATTTTCATTTTTTTCTTCTGCACTAATGTAACAATGTCCAACTGCCACTTACCATCATCTTTTCTCTTCTCCTTCTGCACTAATGTCACAATGATCAACTGCCACTTGCCATCTTTTCTCTTCTGCACTAATGTAACAATGTCCAACTGCCACTTACCATCATCTTTTCTTTTCACTTTTCTTCTGCACTAATGTAACAATGTCCAACTGCCACTTACCATCATCTTTTCTCTTCTGCTTCTAATGTCACAATGATCAACTGCCACTTGCCATCATCTTTTCTTTTCACTTTTCTTCTGCACCAGTGTAACAATGTCCAACTGCCACTTACCATCATCTTTTCTCTTCTCCTTCTGCACTAATGTAACAATATCCAACTGCCACTTATCATATCCTTTCTCTTCCTGTACTATTGTACCAATGAGGAACTGCAATTTACCCTGATCCCATCTCTTCTTCACTAATATAATAATAAGGAGCTGCCTTTTATCTTAATTTTTGTACTAATACAGTGAGCTCTCTCCTCCGGCTTGCTGCCTTTTTTTGTGCTGCGGCAGTAGACTGGTGCTCCTCTTAGGCATCATGGCTGCAATCCGAGTATGAAGGCTTCTAGGGACCATGTTTAGTTGTTTTTTTTTGTTTTTTTGATTTTGACATCCCATTGGCGTGGCGCTACTGGCAGAGCCTGCCGGGGCATGATTTCTGTTCTCTTATAATAAAACTTGTTGGTTGCTTTTGGCAGATGATTGAATATATGCTCATTATGAACAAGAGTGCTACTTCTGCCAGCTTGGCTGATGTTTTGGCTCATTGGACATCTAGAAGGTGGTTGGGTCCAATAGTCTCTGCATGGCTGGATCATTGAAGCTTGGCTGTTTGTGTGTTGCTTTCTATATCGACAGCAAATTTAAAGTCCGTTTGCTCAGTCCAGGGTCAAGTGCCCCCTACTGGTGATATAGATGGGTAATGTTTTATCGTTGGCTGAGTTATGGTGTGTCTGCATTTTCCGCCCTATTCGGGGTATTTGTGTCTGTGCCTTCGCCTGGACCTGTTCTGCAGAATATTACTCACCAAAATCCTATTCTCCGCAGGCAAACTCCGGCCGTCAATCCAGTGCGTCGGAGATCATCGACGAGAATGTCGCTGGTAAGACCATGGCTGCATTTGTTTTGTTTTTTTTTTTGTTTTTTCTTTTTCTTTTTTTTTTTTTTTAGGCTTTTTATTTATTTTATTATTTTTAGGCTTTTTTTTTCCTGGTGATCTGGACAATATGTATGATGTTTTTCAACAGAACAGGCTCACCTGCAAATGTTTCAGAGGGTTGAGACAAACCATTTACCACTGACCGAGATCAGCTTTCGTTGATCGTTGATTCATGCAAAACCTTTATCCTGAAAGAAAAAAAAAAATGTTGCTGTAGTTGCTTGTATAACTGCAGTGTGAGCTTCAATTCGTTAGTGTATCTAAATCTGCTAGTGCATCTAACGCTCACCCCCCCAAACTGACAAAGCTGCTGTCTTCCGTGCCTCCTGTGCTTATTCCTCCAGAGTGGGGGGCTCTATAATACAGGAGGTGTGTTACTGGCCAGATCACCAGGTCAAAGCAGAGAGAAAAAAAAAAAATATTATAACGAAGGGAAGGGGGGAGGAGTCCGGTGACGTTGATGTCCGAGGAATTAATCTTTAATTTCCACAGCATATATATATATATATATATATATATATATATATATATATATATATATATATATATATAATGCAGCCACAGCATCCAATAGTTGGTAAGCTGCAATATATTACATTTTTGGTTGTGGGTTTAATACCGCTATAAAGTAAGAGTCCAGGTTTTTTTGTTTTTTTGTTTTTTTTTGGTGGGGTAGGGGAGCATTAAAACCCCTGTTGGGTTTTTGCTGCTGTTCAGAGCTCCCGGAAGTAAACCCATAGATTTAACAGTTTAAAAAAACAGTTACCTTTCTGGCGCATTCCAGAAATGTAACTGTCGCATTGGTTGCGGTCTCAACCAAACTATCAAACCCTTCAATGGCTGTGCAGCATCATGGCAATTGAAGATCAAACAGAGGCCAAGATGGCAGCTTCCTTGGCTAAAACTATAGGAGGGTTTAGTTCTACTTTAAGAGAGATTTAGCCTCACTTCATGAGAAGTTAAGAACAGTTTCTCCAGACAGGATGTGAAACAAAAAAAATATCTAACAGAAAGAAACCTGTTTTTAAAGCATTCATTGGACAAATGTTATACCCATTCATGCACGTGTTCCGTCAGATTAGGCGACCCGTCAGATTTCGTAACGGAAGTGACGTTCCGCCACGGCCATCTTGGTACACCCGGCATTCGGCCACACTAAGCCTACAGTCTGCAGTATCCACAAACGGACATCTTTTTACACCCACCGACAGTGGCGGCTGGTGGTTTGTTTTTTTGTTTTTTTTGGGGGGGAGGGGCGGCAAACAACCGAACCCCCCCTCCCCTGCCGTCTGCTGGTCGGGCCACCGGCACTTACCCCATCTAGGATGGCGGGCATCCAAGGAGCGGCAGGGTTCGGGGCACCAGGCAGCCGCAGGGATCGGGCATCCAGGCATCAGCCTGGCTCTTCCCCTCCTGGCTTCCGCTGTGCATCTCCTCCTCTCCTCCTAGGCGTCCAATAGGATTGCCTGTCCTTTCAGCCAATCGGGTGATGGGTATCAGACCCGAGCTTCCTGATTGGCCAGGAAGAGGATCAGTGTTGCAACAGTGAATATTCCTTATTAATATTCAATTAATAGTCACTGGGTGGGCTCCAGATGCAATGCTCTGCGTCCCGAGCCCACCCTATTTTGAAGCCTATTCGAACCTCTGGCTCTAATCAGGTGCCCTCACTGCTGTAATTCATGCGCCCACAATGGACTGGCTGCCCCTGCCCACCCAAGTCTTTCATTTCACACTTTTATTTTTAACATTTAACTGAGCTTATATCGTAAAATTACAGTATTTAGAAGCCCTTGACACTGTTTTGATGTTGAATTCTAAAAGCCGCGGCAAGCCTGCTGATCTCCCTCAGGTTTGCTAATCTGACAGAAGACTTCTGCTTTTAAAAGTCAACATCAAAATCCTGTATTTTGCGATATAAGCGCAGTTTACTGGTAAAAAAAAGTGTGAAATGCAAGACTTCGGTGGGTGTAAAAAGATGTCCACTTGGCGACTTCGGACTGTAGGCTTACTGCAGCCGAGTGCGGGGTGCACCAAGATGGCCGCAACGAAATGTCACTTCCGTTACAAGATTTGAAGGGTTGCCTAATCTGACGGAACACAGGCTAAACTAATTTTATACCATATTTGCTGTAATAGATTCATTCCTATGATCGTCAGCGCTATCTAGTGGCCAAAATGGGGTATAGTTTTTCATTGAGCTGTTTCATGAAACTATACCCCATTTTGACACTAGATGGAGCCGACGATCATAGGGATTAATCTATTCCAGAAAATACCAGGAATATTTGTACAGCCTGCATGAATTTTTTTTTTTTTATTAAGTGGAGTATGGGAAGGCTAGAATCCTACTATGCTCATAAAAACATATTTTTTCGACTTTCAGAGAAGGATCAGTGATCATGTAATCATTGTAATTGGCTGTCACAGTGGTCACATTAAAAGGAGCCAATCCTGTTGGCTACCGACTGCTCGGTCTCTGTGTTGGAAGCGTGCAGAAAGTGCGCTCTCAGCACAGAAGCATCAGCCGCCTATGGACGCATATGTGCGGCGTGTGGGTGTCAGCCCACCCTTTTGCTGCCAGACTTGCATGCTACACGGGCGGTAACAGGTTCATCTTTAAGCATGGTCTCTACATATAGCTCCCCTATGTACAGTACATTCATAATTAGAAATGTGTTTAGAACAATGTGACAGATTGATGAGGTTATTTTACATTTATACTGAAAACTTGTATGCTTGTTAACCCCTTCCTGCCCACGCTATAGCCAAAAGACCGCTACAGCGCAGCTCTCCAGTTCTAGGAGGTTGTCGGACAGCCTCCCGCATGCCCCCTGGGGCGTGCATAGGATGCACTTCGGTGCCGCTTCATCAGCACCCATCAGTGCAGCCTATCAGTTCAACCTATCAGTGTGGCCTCATCTGTGGCCGTCAGTGTGGCCTCATCTGTGGCCGTCAGTGTGGCCTCATCTGTGGCCGTCAGTGTGGCCTCATCTGTGGCCGTCAGTGTGGCCTCATCTGTGGCCGTCAGTGTGGCCTCATCTGTGGCCGTCAGTGTGGCCTCATCTGTGGCCGTCAGTGTGGCCTCATCTGTGGCCGTCAGTGTGGCCTCATCTGTGGCCGTCAGTGTGGCCTCATCTGTGGCCGTCAGTGTGGCCTCATCTGTGGCCGTCAGTGTGGCCTCATCTGTGGCCGTCAGTGTGGCCTCATCTATGCCCGTCAGTGCGGCCTCATTTATGCCCGTCAGTGCGGCCTCATTTATGCCCGTCAGTGCGGCCTCATTTATGCCCGTCAGTGCGGCCTCATTTATGCCCGTCAGTGCGGCCTCATTTATGCCCGTCAGTGCGGCCTCATTTATGCCCGTCAGTGCGGCCTCATTTATGCCCGTCAGTGCGGCCTCATTTATGCCCGTCAGTGCGGCCTCATCTGTGCCCGTCAGTGCGGCCTCATCTGTGCCCATCTGTGCCCATGAGTGCGGCCTCATCTGTGCCCATCAGTTAAAAAGAAAAATTACCTACTTGCAAAGTCTTACAACAGAAACTAAGAACGTGTTGTTTTTTTGTTTTTTTTTAACATCTTTGATAATTTTTTTGTTTGTTTAGCCAAAAATAAAAAAGCACAGTGGTGATTAAATGCCACCAAAATAAAGCTCTATCTGTCTCAAAAAAATTATACAAATTTACAGTGTAGCATGAACGCGCAATTGTCATTCAAAGTGTGACAGCGCTGAAAGCTGAAAATTGGCCTGGGCAGGAAGGGGGTGAAAGTGCTCAGTATTGAAGTCGTTAATTTATAAACCATATCAAATTGGTTACAAGATGCATTAAAAACGTTATTTTACATTTAGAAGATAACATTTCTAAATTTTGTATTCTTCGCAGCCAAAGCACCAGCCTTATATGATGCCTCCTCCCCAGATGCACTACAATGGGCACTACAACGAGCCTTACACTTCTTCACAAGGTACATTTCTACATTTATTCTCCCAATCCATAGAAAATGATTTCTTGATGTAGCTGTACATTCTAACTAAAATATAGTTAAAGCAATGCTAAACTCTGGTTTAAAAATAAAAAAAATGTATTCTATTCCAGTATGTACTCTTGAAGTGATACTAATGATAAAAAAATAAAAAAAACACAACACACATGTTATACTTACCTGCCCTGTGTAATGGTCCTGCACAAAGCAGCCCCAAACTTTCTCTTCTGGGGTCCCCGGACGATGCTCCTGGCTCCTCCCCCACAGCAAGCCACTCTGATAAGTATTAGAGGGGGGAGGGGGAGCTGCATACTGAAGGTTTTTACCTTCATTCTCCATGATCCCACTGTAGGAATGTCGCCATCCTCTCTTGCTCCTTCCCGAGATGGACTGGGCACTATGGGATTTGTAGTGTGCATAGAGCAGTACACATGACCCCAACTAACATGCACGGCTCGTTTCAAACAAATGGAAATGTGTGTGTAAAGTAGAGGTCCGGGAGCTCCCAGAGGAGTAGAAAACCATACTAAGAAATAATTTAAAGAAAAATAGATTACAGGTCTATTGTGCATGCAGTGGCCTCACTACTATGGGCGTCCGCCAGAGGGGTGAAACCATCAGGGCCGGCGCCACCATAAGCTCTGTTGATGCCATCGCCGCTGATGCTATGCAAACACGGCATCCCAGGCACTTCTGAAGGAATTCTGAAGGAATGCCAGGTATGCTGCATTTGGCCTAGCACCGGCGGCACCTGCAGGGACTCCCGCAAGTAAGTGCCGCTCGCTGGGATGCGATGCTGAGTGGGGGGAGAATAGTTTAGCAGAAGCAGGGTCTACGGTAGGACCTGGCACAGGCTAAGGCTGGAGTAGAGTGCTGGCTTGCTGGTGCTCGGGGCCCAGGATGGAGGGAGGGGAGAGACCATGCTTCCCTTGAACTTTTCCTATGACTTTCAGAACCCAGCTCCTCTCTGCACCCCCCTGCCAGCTCCCTGATCCTGGGCATTCTGTGACACTGCTCCATGGTGCTCATCATGCGAGGGGCTGAGATCTGGGCTTCCCAAGTTACTACCCTCCTATGGCTCACCTGTGCTGCCCATCCCCACCTCACCCTTGCTTTTTAACCCTCTGCCTGCTGAAATGCCATCATACCCACACTTGGGGGTTCCTAGTGGTTTCTGTCATTTTTAGGGTGTCACCCTCCCTTTTAAAATCAGTGCCCCTCCTCCCTTACGCTTCCAGTGGCCTCCATTCCTAGGAAGGGGGATCATCCTGAAAGCTCTGACATACAACTGTCATTGGCAGCAATGTACTTAGCCAAAATCTGCCTCCCATGGGAAAAAAATTATTGGGGGGTGTGACAGATCTAGCCGGGAGAGAGACTTTTGGAGGGGACTGAATGCTAGCCTCTTGCCGATCGATCGTGGGCCCTGGCATTTGGGGGAACGGTGCTCTTTGTGAGCTGTATGCCTGAGGACCCTTAAGGTGGTATTACTGTGGATTCGGGTCCTGGTCCCCCAGGACACACAGACTCTGGGGACCCTGAATTTGCCATATTAGAAATAGTGGCTGATTCATAATGCTGGGACAAATACTGTTAGGAGATGCTGATGTCAATTCCAGCCGCCTGTCTGTCTGTTGCCTGCTAGAATGTGTATTGTAAATAAGTCTCTAGTATGGGATCTAAGAGTCATTAGATCCCCATTGTTTGTGTTAATTAACTCTGCTATTGTGATAATGTTGATTGGGTTTTCTGAGCTACAAGACGGCCAGTCTGGCCTAAAGGTCATGTCTGAGTCATCTAGGCTGTCTAAAGGGATTAGTTAATTAGCCCATGTTAATTAGGTTCCTGGTCACAGGTGTATGTTCAGAGTAATATGAGCAGGAGGTTCGCACCTCCTCTTTCATTGTATAAAAGAGCCTGTATTTTTCAATAAAAGAGATTCCTGTTTGAACTTACATACAGCCTGCCTGGTGTTTGTTCTGAGCTACACAACTGGATTAGAACGGCACATAGCTGTAGTTCTAATCCCAGAGCATCGGATGACTGAACCGTCAGACGTGCGATCTACAATCTGATTCTATAGCAGCAGAGGAGTGTCGGGAGAGTGGAATCAAGCGAGCAGGGGCTCGTTACAGGGGGGGGGGGGGGACACCACTTTTTACCACTCCAGGTGGCACCAACCCTAGTTACGCCACTGTGTGTATGGATTATTTTTTTTGGAGAACAAGGATATCTTTAGTGTCACTTTAATGTCATCTCAACCTATTTTTTATAGACTAGGGAAGGATTAAAAATCCTGGCAGGTTTTTTTTTTTGGGATCCTATTGAGAGATTTCCCTTTGCTTCCTGTTTCAGAGACCTAGCAGGAAGTGAGAGGAACTTGAGGGGACAATTGTAAACAGGACATTGGAATTTTTCCCCTTACTTCCTGTTCTGGTGGCAACTCAAAATTCTGGATTTTTTTGTCACTTCCTAGCCCCGGTGGTAACAGGACAAATATAGAACATAATTCTTCCCAGTGCAGACAAAGACAGCAAGAAGAACCTAACCCTTCCCTGCTCTATACAGAAAAAAGTTTAGGCTTTAAGAAGATACGCAGTGATTATATGTGACCAGCTATTTATTTGTATGTATTTGGACTATTGCAGACAATCTGCCTGTGTTTGTGAGCAATCAGAACGGATATTACTATCACTCCCAGACCAGCCTCGACCGCAGTCCTCATGACTTCAATGGTAGAATCCGCAATGGCAGCGTCTACAGCGCTCACAGCACCAACTCGCTCAACACCCAACAACACTACATGCAGCCGTCGCCCATGTCCTCCAATCCCAGCATTACAGGAAGTGACATCATGAGGCAGGAGTACATCCCCACCCACCGGCACAGTGCCCTCATCCCTCCCTCTTACCGCCCGACTCCTGATTACGAGACGGTGATGAGGCAGCTGAACAGGGGCGTCATGCATTCGGACAGGCAGAGCCACTCGATGAGGAACCTCAACATCGGCAATTCCTATGCCTACAGTAGGCCGGATGCTTTGGTGTACAGTCAACCGGAAATCCGAGAGCATGCCCAGTTCGCCTCCCCCCAGTCCCATCATTATCCGTTCAACATGAACTATAGTTTCCACAGCCAGACTCCCTACCCTTACCAGGCCGAACGACGCCCAGTAGTTGGAGCAGTAAGTGTCCCCGAACTGACCAATGTCCAGCTTCAGGCCCAAGACTACCCGGCCTCCAACATCATGAAAACTCAGGTATACCGGCCTCCTCCTCCATATCCATACCCATACCCGCGCCCAGCCAACAGCACCCCGGATCTAACCCGGCATCATACAAGCAGCAGTAACCCCGACCTCATCACCAGGAGGGTCCACCATTCGGTGCAGATGTTCCAGGAGGATAGCCTTCCGGTGGCTCATTCCTTGCAAGAAGTCAGCGAGCCATTGACAGCGGCCCGCCATGCCCAACTTCAGAAGAGGAACAGCATAGAAATCGCAGGGCTGACCCATAGCTTCGAAGGCATAAGGGTGAAAGAACGGACTGCGTCTTCCTCTTCTGCCAACGTGGCACCGCAAAGGATCATGCCAACAGATTCACCAACCAATGTTTACATAGAACGTGCTAAAGAGGAGCAAGTTGCTGAACATGAAAGAGGCCGTTACGGGCACAAGAAGTCCCTCTCAGATGCCACCATGCTCATTCACAGCAGTGAGGATGATGATGATGACAATGAGGAAGAAGACAACAGGGCAAACGTCCCTCAAACAGCTCACTATGATCGGTCCCAACTCCGAACAGTCATGGAGACATATCCAGATGAGTCGGAGTCCAGCTACCCATACAGCTCTGTGCCCCTCAATCATTTACACATCTATGAGCACAAACCAGTGGAGGTGGAGAAGGAAAGGAGGCAGACCGCCATCAGTCCTCTACAGTTTACAGGAGACCTCCTATCCAACAGGAGAGGGAGTGGCACAATACCTCCCTCCGTATCCGAGTCCAATCTCATAGCTGGCACGGTGACGTATAGAGTGAAAAAGGAGCCCATGAAAAAAAGGCCGGTGTCTGATGTCCTGTCCGGAAAGAAGGACATAGTCGAGGGTCTTCCGCCTTCTGGGGTAAGTACAATTCCAGTCACTATAATATTGATTGGGGGTTGGAAAACTATTTAATATTTAAGCTGCTTTAAAGGGAAGCTTTCATGGTTTGGGGTCAGTTTTATTGATGAAGCTGTAAGCTAATTTTTCCTGTTTACCAAGCTAATCTTAACTGCTTTGCTAATAAAAGACTATTTACAGAGTTCAAAAGTTGAAACTTAGGCTGGCCATACGTTTTACATTTGTCTTGTACAATTTTCCTTTAGATTTCCCAAAACCATATAATATGAGGTCAAACCACTTTCAAGTTTATTACAATCAGGGGGGCCCTTACACTACCCAGTAGACATGTGCAATTTGTTTCGTTCCAAATTCGTTTTTTAACGAATGTCGACAAAAAAAAAAAAGAATCCGTTAATTCGGATATTTCCGAATTAACGAAAACTCGTTTAATTAAAAAAAAAAGTTTGTAAATTCGAAAAAATCGGAAATTCGTAATTTCGAAAAAAAAAATACATTCGAAAACCAGAAAATTCTAAAAATCTGAAATAACTAATAATAACTTAACTATTAAATTATAGGTATTGGAATTTCCTTTCAAATGTGGCTGTTAGTGAATGTAATGAATATGAATTTTTCCAAAGTTACGAATTTTCCGAAATAACGAATGCTGCATCTAAACGAATGGAACGTAATAAATTAATAATAATAATAATAAATTACAAATAATAATAATAAAAACGTTTGTTCCATTCCATTTTTTTGCATGCAGCATTCGTTTTTTCAGATAATTTGTAACTATGAATAAATTCATATTTGTTATGTTCGCTAACAGCCAAATTTGAAAGAAGATTCCGATACCTATAATTAAGTAATAGTTAAGTTCTTATTAGTGTAGCGCCCCCCCCCCGGGTCTACTGGGAGGTACCTCCATCGCTATAATGGGAAGTTGAACAGAATTTAGGCGGCAGTCAGTTTAGGTACATTTCAATGCTTTAATGAGAACTTGAGAAAGGTTGTAGGAAAGAGGGTTAGGGGAGGTTTCAGATACCCTTTTTAGCAGATCACTTACAGACTCCTTGAATCATAAGGACAAAACAGCTTTCTTTTTTAGAAGATTTTGAATACCTGGGTCGGTCTCTCACACAGACCTAGCAACCGATAAGATGTCTGGATAAGTATCTCTCACACACTTAGCAGCCAGAAGATCGTTACCTTGATTAGATTGTAGAACAGCTTGACAGTACTAGAACCTTTAAGCCGACCCGGCGGTACTGTAAGGGTAGTCAGATATAGGTGCGTCCTCCAAACGAGTTACCAGGCCCCTCTGAGAGACCAGCCTTCATCCTGGCTCTCTCCAGCAAGGGTCCTCCTCAGCTTGGCTCGGCTTCTTCCACATAGGCAAGGCAGCCTAAGGACCACCTCAGGAGTAGTGGGCCCCAGATAAGCTTCTGGGCCTACTGCAAAATATGCAGCAGCGCCTCCTCAGGCCAGAAGGGCCGCGAGGTCACGACTGACTAGAGCACATGGCATCTGTTCAATAAATACCCCTTCCCAGAATGCACAGCGGCCAGAAACCTCCTACTGGGCTGTTTCTGGAAAAATAATATTTATTACAGCTCAACCTATTTGTAATTCTCACACTGTCCTGTGGTACCAGTGACACCTACTGGCAACAGTGGGAAATGCACAACCCAGCCAAGTTTAAAACGGAACCAAATATACAATCAAATCTGAGCTGTTTACAGTTCAGCCAAAAACCATTTTTAGGAACAGGGGGCTACATTAGTTATTTTAGATTTTAGAATTTTCGGGTTTTCGAATTTGTGAATTTCCAAATGTTTTTTTTTTAATTCACGAATTTTGATCGTACCGAATGACCCGAAAAACAAAAAACAAAGAAACGAATGAAATTAAAACAAACACATTTTTTGGCAGTGCACATGTCTACTACATAGTTGAAGGTAAATTTAAGGGAAATTGAATAAAAAAATTGTATAGTGTATGGCCAGCTTTAGACTACGCCCATAGCTGATCATTAAGTGATTGACTTTCTCTATTCAGACAGTGCTCTGTGAAGATTCAGTTAGAGAGAAACGGACTGAATGCCTACAGCCAACAGTGTCCTTGGCGCACCTTGTATTAAATGTCTATTTGTAAATAAAGATTTTATAAAAGTAGCAAAATAAAATATATTATGTAAATTATCCATTCAAAAATATGTATCTTAAAAAATGTTACTCTATGGTGTGGGTTCAATTTTATTTGTCATAACAAATTAGAATTTTACATTGTTAAGGTTATGTTTTTAAAATGATAGTTTATATATTTTTTAATTTTCTATTTTTATTTAAAATCTTTATTTTACAAATAAACATTAACATAGGGGTACCAAAGACATGGATGTCCTAAAGCACTGTGGGATTTCTAAAAGAGACAATACAGCAGATGCTGTTTGCTTTCAGCATGTTTCTCTCTAGTTGAATATTTCCTGAGCATTTTCTGAACAGAGGAGGGGGGGGGGGGTCGCTTAACTCCTCTCCAATCCATTATTAAATCACCAAATTATCAGCTATGGGTGTAGTTTTAGCTTTAGCTTGGTCATTGTGAAAAGGTGGCCTTCAGGTCTATCTTTTGGTTGACATTGTCACAACTGCATAACTGAAAAAAAAAAAAATGTTTTAGTGGTTAAAGGGCTTGTAGGGCTTGTTAAATCCAAAATAACAGGTTTATACTTACCAGCTCTGTGCAGTGGTATTGCACAGAGCAGCCCTGATCCTCCTCTTCTCCTCTTCTGGGGTCCTCTGATGACACTCTTGGCCTGGGGGGGGGGGGGGCGGGGTGCGGTCTGCACCCGGGTGCCATGCGCTACAAGGGGGACACCATCCAGAGGGTGATTAAAACCCTGGCTCCCTTTTGGCAGTTTTTTTTTAATTCAGCCGGAACCCACCTCTAGCACCGCGGCCGTGCCTGGCATGGGTTCTCCTCCTCCTCCTCCTGTCTCTCACTCCTGCCCAAGCCTGTCACGATCTGCTCTCCACCTGGACAGGATGGCTGCACACTGTCCTCTCCTCTCCAGCTGCCGCCCGGGTGTTCCAAGTACCTGAGCCGTCCAAGCTGGTGCGGTAATGGGCGGGGTTGTTGGCTTGCGATTGGGGGGGTTGGACGTCCTCCGCTGCCCGAGGGGAGGGGGGGCTTGCTGATGAGGTTGGTTTTTTTCCACAGCTATATTATATGTAGGGGGGTGGTTTGTTCTGGGGGGGGGGCTGTACTAATGGAGGGGGGGTTTGTTCTGGGGGGGAGTCTATTCTAATGGAGGGGGTGGTTTGTTCGGGGGGGTCTGTAATAATGGAGGTGTGGGTGGTTTGTTTTGGTGGGGGGGTCTGTACTATTGGTGGAGGGGGGGTGGTTTGTCCTGAGGGGGTGGTTTGTCCTAGGAGGGGGGTCTGTACTGAGGGAGGGGGGTCTGTACTGAGGGGGGGAGTCTATACTGAGAGAGGGGGTCTGTACTGGGGGGGGTCTATACTGAGGGAGGGGGGTCTGTACTGAGGGAGGGAGGCCTATACTGGGGGGGTCTATAATGAGGGAAGGGGAGTCTGTACTGAGGGGGGTCTATACTGAGGGAGGGGGGTGGTCTATACTGATGAAGGGGGTTTATACTTAGTGGAGGGTCTGCACTGACAGAGGGGGATCTATACTTAGTGGAGGGGGGGTCTGTACTGAGACGCGACTATAGTTGGTGGAGGGGGGTGGGTGGTGACACCATGTTTTATCGCACCGAGTGACACCAATTCTAGTGACGCCACTGCTCTTGGCTCCTTCTCTTCTCCATGTGCCACCATAGGAAGCCGCTTCCTAGAAGGGCCGCATTTGTGGGCTCGCTCCCGATCCAGGATATGTGCCTCTATAGACACACAAAGCATGGCTTAGCCCCGCCCTCTGCTCACAGGATTTGATTGGCAGGAGCAAATGCAAAAACCCTGTAAATTTCCATAAAGAAGAGTATTGACTCATATGGTTGTGGCAGCCTGCTTAGCACTTGTATATTATCGGCATCTCTAAAAAAGATTTTCTCTAAAATTAGCGGACATTTACTGCTGGAGCTTCTAAAATGACTATGCTGAAAACTTGCCTTATTTCTTTTTACATTTTTTTTTTTTTTGTGCTCGTTTTATACTTTTACAGGGCATGAAAAAAGGTATCCGAACAGAAGTTAAAAAAATGGGACCTTTGAAGCTTGCTGCTTGGAACGGTCTTGTCTTGCCCCGCATGCCGCTACCAGATGACGAGAGGGAGGAGCATCAAAGTATAAAAGCATCCAATGACGAGCGGGTAATTGGCATGCTTCAAAATCCTCTCGCTGAGTGTCGCTCTGATTTGTCTATGGTGCTTTAAGACCTTGTTCACATGGCTGGTGGTGAAAATGGGTCCTTTCTAATTTTGTTGGCAAACTTCACTGCCTCTTTCCTCTCTTTGGTGTTGCATGGCTTGTCTCTAACTGTGACTAGGTGCACATACCTAAAGTCCTTCATCTAACCACGTTATGTTTGTCACAGTGTAAAATTCTAGAGCAGCGGCTTGAACAAGGAATGGTCTTTACGGAGTATGAGCAGACCCTGAAGAAGCGACTCCCCGACACCGAGTGCTCCATAGCACGGCTGCCTGAGAATGCCGAGCGGAACCGGTTCCAGGATGTTCTGCCCTATGATGATACTCGGGTGGAATTGGTCCCAACTAAAGAAAATAACACCGGTTATATCAATGCCTCCCACATAAAGGTGAGTCCACTGCCGTGTCATCTGCCACTTTCCCACCACCTCCCCCGGCTCCCTGTGTCATTTGCCACCTCCCCCGGCTCCCTGTGTCATTTGCCACATCCCCTGGCTCCCCGTGTTATTTGCCACCCCCCTGGCGGCTTCCCGTGTCATTTGCCACACCCCCCCGGCTTCCCGTGTCATTTGCCACACCCCCCCGGCTTCCCGTGTCATTTGCCACCCCCCGGCTTCCCATGTCATTTGCCACCCCCCCGGCTCATGGTGTCACCTGCCACCCCCCGGCTCATGGTGTCACCTGCCCCAACTCCCGCCCACCCCCCCGGCTCATGGTGTCACCTGCCCCACTGCCCGCCCCCCCGCTCACGGTGTCACCTGCCCCACCGCCCACCCCCTCGGCTCACGGTGTCACCTGGCCCACCCCCTCGGCTCACGGTGTCACCTGGCCCACCGCCCACCCCCTCGGCTCACGGTGTCACCTGGCCCACCCCCTCGGCTCACGGTGTCACCTGGCCCACCGCCCACCCTCTCGGCTCACGGTGTCACCTGGCCCACCGCCCACCCCCTTCGGCTCATGGTGTCACCTGCCCAACCGCTCACCCCCTTCAGCTCACGGTGTCACCTGCCCCACTGCTCCCCCCCAGCTCACGGTGTCACCAGCTCCACTGCTCCCCCCAGCTCATGGTGAAACCTGCACCACCCCCCCCACTCACGGTGTCACCTGCCCCCAGCTCACGGTGTCTCCCACCCCCCCCACCCCCAGGTCACGGTGTCACCTGCCCCCCCTGAACGGAATTATACAACTTGTACAACCTGGTTTTTGCAGGCAGACCACCGGGACCCTCGGATCCGTGAAACACCACATGAGACATGGGAAACTAGCTTGAGTGTTTTCACAAGGTGTATACATTCTCTTACACCACCCCCTCGGCTCACGGTGTCGCCTCCCTGCCCTCCGGCTCACGGTGTCACCTCCCTGGCTCACTGTGTCACCTCCCTGCCCCCTGGCTCACGGTGTCACCTCCCTGCCCCCTGGCTCACGGTGTCACCTCCCTGCCCCCTGGCTCACGGTGTCACCTCCCTGCCCCCTGGCTCACGGTGTCACCTCCCTGCCCCCTGGCTCACGGTGTCACCTCCCTGCCCCCCCTCATGGTGTCACCTCCCTGCCCCCCCTCATGGTGTCATCTGCCTGCCCCCCCCGGCTCACAGTGTCACCTGCCCCCTCTCCCCCCCTGGCTCACGGTGTCACCTGCCTGCCCCCCCAACTCACTGTCACCTGCCCCACCGCCCACCCCCCCGGCTCACGGTGCCACCTGCCCCACTGCCCCCCCCGGCTCACGGCGCCACCTGCCCCACTGCCCCCCCCCCGGCTCACGGTGCCACCTGCCCCACTGCCCGCCCGCTCACGGTGCCACCTGCCCCACTGCTCCCCCCGGCTCACGGTGCCACCTGCCCCACTGTTCCCCCCCCCCCGGCTCACGGTGCCACCTACCCCACTGCTCCCCCCCGGCTCACGGTGCCACCTGCCCCACTGCTCCCCCCCCCCGGCTCACAGTGCCACCTGCCCCACTGCTCCCCCCCGGTTCACGGTGCCACCTGCCCCACTGCTCCCCCCCGGCTCACGGTGCCACCTGCCCCACTGCTCCCCCCGGCTCACGGTGTCACCTGCACCACCCCCCGGCTCATGGTGTCATGTGCAACACCGCCCCTCCCCCGGTTCACAGTGTCACCTGCCCCCCTGGTTCACAGTGTCACCTGCCCCCCCCGGCTCACGGTGTCCCCTGCTCCCCCCCCCCCAGGTCACGGTGTCACCTGCCCCCCTGAACGGAATTATACACCTTGACGACCACCCTGGTTTTTGCAGGCAGACCACCGGGACCCTCGGATCCGTGAGACACCACATGAGACACGGGAAACTAGCTTGAGTGGTTTCACAAGGTGTATACATTCTCTTACACCACCCCCTCGGCTCACGGTGTCACCTCCCTGCCCCCCCAGCTCTCTGTGTCACCTGCCTGCCCCCTCCCCCCCCGGCTCACGGTGTCACCTGCCTGGCCCCCCCCCCCCCCGGCTCACGGTGTCACCTGCCTCACCGCCCCCGGCTCCCATCACCCTTTTTCTCTCTATTTTTAGGTTACCGGAATTTATTTTTTATGAATGAATGTGACTGTTTACCTTTTTTTATTTTGTAGGTAACTGTTGGCAGTGGGGAGTGGGATTACATTGCCACCCAAGGACCTCTGCAGAATACGTGTCAAGAATTCTGGCAGATGGTGTGGGAGCAGGGGGTGGCCATCATCGCCATGGTAACACTGGAAGAGGTAAGCTTTACCATTTATATTTACCATAGAAAAAAAAAAAAAAAGATGATTTTCTATTTTCATAATTAGAAAAAGCACATTTAGCAGTGAAAAATATGGAATAATTCTAAAAGGTTGTATGAAAGTGTGGCATCCAAATTCTCTTTTTATGCAACGTTTATTCAAAATTTGCACCACTGTAAACGGAACCTGTGCTTTGCTCATGAATGCCAATCTTTTTTGTCTTTTTTTTTTTTTTTTTCCAATTCGCACCAAAATCGTTTATTCTGTATTTTATTATCAAATGAGGATATACTGCTGCTGCCACCTTCAGATTTATTGCCATGGAAATATGGTATTTATAGCTGTGATAGAAACACAAAATGTATTCTAACATTTTTTAGGGTTAGGTTTAAGTTCAAAACTAAAAATCTTTTTTTTTTTCAATTATGAATAAAGTAGGAACTGGTACCTGTCAGGTTTCCCTGTGGGGACAGTTTGCTTTACTTCCTGTCCCAAAGACACATCAGGAAGTAATCGGAAAATCCTTAGTGTGAAGAGAATTCCCCCCCCCCTAAACAGTTGTTACCAAATCGGTCCAGATGCCAATTTGCTTCTCAGCCGGCAACTGGAGCAGTCATAGTATTTACCCCTCAGGATCCCTGCAATTTATCAGTCCAATACATGCTTCATTTAACAATTCCAAGCCCTGAGGAAGGACCCCTGAACCCCCCGAAATGCATTGGAGTTTTAAAAATAAGATTAAAATGAAATCTGGACTAATGGTTCTGCTTATGGCACTTTCATCCATGCATGCCCAACAATAAACTTCTGACTGGGGTTGTAACCTTTCCCAATGCCACCCAAAACGAAAAGAAAAGTATTGTTTATACACACTTTAAAGCGAAGTTCCACCCACTTTATAATCTTCTTCTATACTGTTGGTTATTGGGGATATTTTCAGCAATGGCCATTTTATTTATTTTTTCCTGTTAGCTTACCATGATTCTAAGTATTTCCTCATCGCTTCCGCCTTCTTCCACCCGCGGATATCTCCGTCATATCCAGCGACTCACTGTCACCTGGGAGCTTAGTGTCATAATTCCCAGGAGTCAGTGTGGATCGCCGCAGGTAATCATCATGGGATTAGCGGTTTCCTGCTCTGCGGGCTGTGCATACTGCGCATGCACAAGAACGGGCGGTGCGTGCTGGTTATATAGCAGCACCGTATCCCGAAAGATTATGCTTGTGGGCTTCACATGCCCACAAGCAAGATGGGAACTGCCAACAAAGAGAAATATAAGGTGATTTTTTATTTTATCTAGAATACCGTATTAACTGTAGTGGCACAATTTATAAGAATGAGTGTATAGTATGATGTGAATAGGCATAAAAAATAAAAAAAAATAAAAAAATGTGTATATGTCGTTGGGACTCCACTTTAGACAAACACTAAGGGTCGGTAAAAAACTATTATTTTTTTTTTGAGTGTAAAATTTGCCAAAATTTCCATTCCAAAACTCCAAACAGGGACATTGTACACCAGATAATGAAGCCTCATATGGCTACTTTCTGGAAGGTAAATAATAATTTTTCTTTGGGGATTAATCAAGTAATCTGAATCTAAAATCAACTCTATTGTTTAAGCACAATGGAGAACATTCTGCCCAGCACCCCTCTGATGCAATGTGTCGCTTCCTACTGGGGCTCAGTCACCTCTCGGAGAGGTGCTGGATGAAGTGTTTTCCGTTGTGCTGGAACAATAAATCTTATTTTAGCTTCTCAAAAGTAGCGGTCTGTGGCTTCATTAACCTGCACTGGTCTGTGTGGGAGGAAACGGACCTTGAAGACACAAGCACCTGCAGATGGTATGCTTACAATAGGTGACCGTAGAGCAGTACAGAGTACTTATGTGATGGTTTTTATAAATGGGTTCCACTTCTGGCAGAAGGCTCTGTTCCTTCTATTACTCATATAACCATGTAGCCAAACAAATCAACCTATGGAGTGCATTCAGGGCAATAGTTCTGGCAAAAGGTTCTGTTCCTTCCAATTCCCATCTAACCATGTAGCCAAATAACCAAGCCTATGGTGTGTCTCCAGGGTAAAAGTTGTGGCAGAAGGTTCAATTCCTTCTATTTCCCATATAACTGTGTAGCCAAACAACCCAACCTATGGAGTGTCTCCATGGTAATAGTTCTGGCAGAAGGTTCTGTTCCTTCTGTTTCCCATACATCCATATAGCTAAACAACCCAACTTATGGAGTGTCTTCAGGGTAAAAATTCTGGCAGAAGGTTCTGTTCCTTCTATTTCCCATCTAACCATGTAGCCAAACAACCGAACATATGGTGTGCCTCCAGAGGGAAAGTTGTGGCAGAAGGTTCAGTTCCTTCTATTTACCATATAACCCTGTAGCCCAGGGGTAGGCAACCTTGGCCCTCCAGCTGTGCTGAAACTACAAATCCCATCATGCCTCTGCCTCTATTAGTCATGCCTGTGATTGTCAGGGTCTTGCAATGTCTCATGGGACTTGTAGTTTCACCACAGCTGGAGGGCCGAGGTTGCCTACCCCTATTGTAGCCAAACAACCCAACCTATGGAGTGCCTTCAGGGTAATAGTTCTGGCAGAAGGTTGTGTTACTTCTATTTCCCATATAACCGTGTATCCAACTTGTAGTTTCACCACAGCTGGAGGGCCGAGGTTGCCTTCCCCTGATGTAGCCAAACGACCCAACCTATGGAGTGCCTTCAGGGTATTAGTTCTGGCAGAAGGTTGTGTTACTTCTATTTCCCATATAACCAAACAATTCAACCTATGGATTGTCTCCTGGGTAAAAGTTGTGTCAGATGGTTCCATTCCTTCTTATCCTATTTACCATGTAGCCAAACAACCCAACCTATGGATTAATGGAGTGGATTAAATTTAAAAGTTGGGCATCGTCATCTAGAATATTCCCAGTAAATCTCTTCTGTTTCTCCACTAGGAGGGAGGCCGGGAGAAGAGTTACCGATATTGGCCAAGGCTTGGATCAAGGCACAATACCGTCACCTACGGGAGGTTCAAGATCACCACCCGCTTCCGCACTGACTCTGGCTGTTACGCCACCACTGGCCTGAAGATAAAGCACCTGCTGACCGGGCAGGAGAGGACTGTGTGGCACCTGCAGTACACAGACTGGCCGGAACACGGACACCCTGAGGATCTGAAGGGCTTTCTCTGTAAGCTCCATACATTTTGTCATCCTGTCACTTTTAGAAAAGTATTCTTTGTTGCTATGTGTAAACTGTCCTACAGCCCTTACCAAATTCGTTTTCCTTCTAGAACCCTCAATGCTTTTAAGCCAAGTCTTTCTAGCCTCCATCTGGAGAGTCCTCACCCCTTCCCCATTTTCTCTACCTGAATAACAATCTAGCTAATTGAACAGGCAGAAGCAAGGTCATGGTTTGACACAGTTGTTTAGTATCTGTTTATTTTTATATCTATCAGTAGAGCGGAAACTGGCACACAACCAGAATGAACATGCCGCAACAATTATAGCACACACTGGACTTTCAGGGAGTAGTTCTGACTAATGATGGGCCAAACAACCCCCCTCCCCCCCGGTTCAGCTCGCGCCAGAACTCCTGAACATGAAAAAAGTTCAGACCCCAGCCGTGAACCCTATTAAAGTCTATGGTACCTGAAAACTCAAAAGTCCTCATTTTGAAGGCTTACATACAAGTTATTGTATGGGGGTACAGAAGCAGTGATTTTATTGATGCTTAAAGCTAAACAAAAAAAAAACAAGAAAAATCCTTTAAATATAGTGGGGGTTGATCCTGTTAGTCTGCCTGTAAAGTGGTGCATTTGTACTGCAAACCATTGCTGACAATACAAAAATGTTAAACAGTGTGCCCCCCCAAACCAGACCCTTATCCGGGCATGCAGCCTGGCAAGCCAGGAAGGGGGGGGGGATAAGTGAGTGCCCCCCTCCCCTCCTGAACCATACAAGGCCACATGCCCTCAACATGGGAGGGTGCTTTGGGGAAGGGGGGGCACAGTCCACTGTGGGGCACTCGGTGGACCCCCCCCCCCAATCCAGAGTGTTCACCGAACAGGCAATGTTCAGAACTTATGCTCAGTCTGAACTGCTCGCCCAACACTAGTTCTAACATTGATTTTATTGCTCGCCAATATTTTAGTGGGGTGCAGCCTTGGGAAAAAATGGGCTGAGCCACATCAAAATGTTGGTGAACATTAAGGGGTTCATATATAAATGCTTTCACATGTGGTTCACACATTTTCCCAGTTGATTCCGCTTAGAAAAATGTGTGAATCTCGGATGAAAGGCAATAAATAGACCTCTAAAAGTTAGTTTTAGCGAACATTTCTCATGAGTTTCTCATCGCCATATCAAGAAATATATCTGCACACAAAATCTTTGTTTTTTTTTATTTTTATTTTTTTTAATTACCATGTAGATTCGCAGAGCACCATGGGTTAGCTGTAAACCAATTACAGGATAAACTGCCTTATGACTGCGATGTTTTCATTCTTCATGGTTCCCACCATGTGCATGTCACAGATATGAAACCTTTATCTTATTATTATTATTATTATTATTATTATTAATAACATTATTATATACCATTATTATGATATTTATGTATAAGTAATCCTAAAAGGATGCTAAATGTTTTTTATAGCCTTCAATACATCCATTTTATTGCTTCGTATTTTTTTTTTTTCAGCCTATCTGGAGGAGATCCAGTCCGTCCGGCGGCATACAAACAGCACAAATGACCCCAACACCCCAAATCCCCCAGTGCTCGTCCACTGCAATGCGGGTGTTGGCCGGACCGGAGTTGTGATCTTATCTGAGGTTATGATTGCATGTCTGGAGCACAACGAGGTGAGTACAACCAAAACCGATCCTAACAAATCCAAGTTTTCCCCAACTCAAAATGCAGCAGCTCAACCTGCCCAAAAATCCTTTTTTCTGCTCTTGTATGTCCCGGCTCATTTCTCACCATTCTTATTGCAGTTTTTTTTTTTTTACTTTTGATCAGAGTTGGTCTAAAACAACAGTATTACTTATTCTATTGTAGATAAAACTATACATATAATTCTATCATTTAAAATTACACTAAAATTTGAATTTTGGTAAAAAAGCACTGCAAAGTTATTTACAAATGAAATAAAGGATTTTTTTTCAATATTGCGTTTCTTAATGTGACACTGAAAACATTTAACAAAATGAATAAAAAAAACATTTTTTTGGCATTTATTTTTTTTAATTTTTATATTTAATTTCTATTTTAATATCGGTTGTTAGAAAAAGTCAGCAGGAAAAGAATAAAGTGTTGCTAAACCCACAAAAGTAAAATCGGTCTGTATATGCACCTAAGGGGTTAATCTTCTGCATTGTGTAAAAAAAAAAAAATGTTTGATCCGGTCTTCTCTGATCCTCCCCTTCTTCCTCAATTTCCTGACTGATGGCACAGAGCCTTGGAGGCACTCTGCACATGCTCAGTCTGGTGTGTATTGCTAGAGCGTTTTTGTTTTTTTCCCTTGGGAGGGTGCATGTGATCAGCACAAGGCCAATCCGCATTGTCCAGACAGAGGGTCAGGGGTTCTGCAGCCTCATAGGACAGTCAGAGGAGAATGAAAACTCCTCCTACAAGCTTTATCCAGACACTGATAGAAGTCACAAGGCTGCTATATACTGCTTATGAGAAAAGGTATTTAGCAGTTTATATTTACTAAAACAATTGCATTTCTATATACTGTGTACTGTAGGAGACCAGATATAGTGAATGCAGGCTCCTTGGTTTAGTTATACTTTAAGGCGAGAAGGGGAAGTAGGAGATAATTAGGACCGATTAGGTTATTAAATTATAACTAATTCCTTTATTTTACTTATCAGGTTACTTTAACTGGCGTCATATGCAGATGGGAGCTCATTCCTTTGATCTGCAGATGAATGAAATAGAGTAGATACTAATGTAACAATGTTACTTTGTATTTATGTTCCATCTGATCAATGTTTATAAACAATGTTACATTGTATCTCTCGATTTCTTGTCTGAAAAAGGTCTATAAACAAAGTTACTTGGTATCTCTTGATTTTCCTGACTGATAAATGTTTATAAACAATTTTACTGTGTATCTATCTCTGGTCTGAACAATGTTTATAAACAATGTTACTTTGTATCTCTCCTGATCAATGTTTATAGCCCGCTTCTACAGCTGCTATAGCTGCACTGCTACTCCCAGGCTGTCATTCTGACATTTTAGGAATTGCGTGCAAGTGCGAAGGGGGTATTTTTGGTTTGGTGCTGCCCTAGGCAAGACTAAAATCATGCAGCCCCCCCATCTAAATTTGCCCCACCCCTTCCTGTTTAAGATCCACCCCTTAATCTAATAAACCCCTTCCTCTTTAGGATCCACCTCTTCTTATTAGATCCCCTCCTTCTCTCTGCTGGGTGGGGCGATCTCAGGTGCGGCACCTAGAAGGTGTAGAGTCCAGGTAAAGAGGTTACTGCCGGGTGACGTCACCAGGGTACCCACGGCTGCAGCTTGGTCACCAGGAAAGGAGCTTAAATATGTGACTATCAGAGGGTTGGTGTGAAGTGCGGTCCGCAACCCCCATAGCAAATCTACTGCTGGTAGTGCCCCTTCTGCCTGGGGGGTGGTGCTGCCCCCCTGAAAAACTGCCGCCCAGGGCAAGCGCGCCATTGTGGCTCAACTGTTTTTAATGCCTCTGTCAGAAACCATGAATCAGACTGAGACAGAAGTACAGTTAAACCACACTTGTTTAATAATAATAAAAAAGGTAAACAGAGTAAACGTAGTCAAAACATAGCCAGAGTTCAAGAACCAGGACGGATAGTCAGACAAGCCAAAACGTCAGGGAGCCAGAGATGAGCGTAGTGGAACAGCAAGCAGGATCCGGAGCCAGAAGGAATGTCAGCCAAGCAAGTCTTTAACAGAAACACAGGAGAGCGTCTCTAGAGATGTGACCAAGGCGAAGGCAGAGATCATCTGGGCTGGATGGCTTAAGTAGGCAGGACTGACGAGCAGGATATCATCAACAGGTGAGTCACTGTGGAGAGATAGGAGCTGGCAATTAGCCGACAGCTGAGCGGGCAGCTTTGAGAAGGAAGGGCTGAGCCCAGCCCTGACAGCCCCCCCCCCCAACCGCCCATCAAAACAACCTGTCAAAGTGGTGTGTTGTGGGACCAAGTTCAGATTTTGTAGCAAAAGTCAAGGTTTACATATAATTTCATTTGTATTTCCCTCTGGATCTCCTGATACACTGAGGGGGAGACCTCTGCTTAGATATTTATTCATCCTATGCTGTCTGGCTCAGATTAATGACGTTTAATTTTTATTGCGCAGATGCTGGACATCCCGTTCATGCTGGACATGCTGCGGCAACAGCGGATGTTGATGGTGCAGACGATAGCCCAGTACACCTTCGTCTACAAGGTCCTGATCCAGTTTTTGAAAAGTTCCCGACTTATCTGAAAACCTCCCCCTTCAGCATCAGCGCAGGAGCCTCCAACCCCTGGCTACAGAACAGACTGCCCCGTCTGTAGACAGTCGTCGATAAATTGCCGGGCGATTTATCTTCTGCCTTAGACGGGTAAACAGTGTTACATTTCAGATGCAGTGAGGCTTCTAGTCCGTCATGCATAGAACCATCGGCGGACTTGGAATCCTGACTGGCTCGGGGTCATATTTTTGGCAATCGGGCTGAGTTGTGCTAAGCTGAGATACGGACGATTGGAACTGGAATGTGAAGCCTCCTTCTCCCGCAGTGCCTGTATCTGCACCATAAGAGTTGTGACCAGCAGAGGGCGCTCTGTTACATGCCCCCCCCCCCCCCCCCCCCGTGCCTTTCTAAACTCCTCTCTTTGCACAAGAGCAGGGATAACTCGGACTACGACGGAAGCAGTATTATACATAGCTGTGATTTTACTGGTTGAAATCAAGAACTGAGGCTTGTGATGTTTAAAGCACTTTTTTTATTTTATTTTTTTTTCTGCTTTTTTTTATATTTATGATGTTGCAAATATTTTAACCCATGGCGTTTTTTTTTTTTAATTCAGCACATGTAGTTTTTTTTTTTTTTTTAATAGTGAGATTGCAGCTGTGTGCGGAGGCGAGGGCTGAATACGATCCGTCAGCCTCCAGGCGTTTTGTATCAATGACCTTGTTAGAGGGATTTGTAAGGTTTTTACTGGAATGAATTTGCAGATGCGTGAAATATTTTGGGTTTTATACGAATTTTGCTGAATTTGAAGTGGTAAGAATATTTTCCATTTTTTGCTTTTTAAGGAATGTACGCCCCATTAGGTTCTCAGTGTATCTTTATCAAAATGTGTTTCCTTTTTACATTGCAAACCTTTTTTTGGCAAAATGTGACTGTAAGCACAGCTTAGACTTTGCATGCTAAGAAATGAGCTATGCAGGCAGAGATAACATGGCTAGCTTGTGAAAATTAACTTAAAGGCTACCCCCCCCCAATTTTTTTTTTTTTTTTTTTTTTTTTTCTAATTTTTTTTTTTTATTATTATTATTTTTTTAAATTATTTTTTTATTTTTTTATTATTATTCTTTTTTTTATTATTCTTTATTTTTTCATTTTATTTTTTTTTATTTTATTCATTTTATTTTTTATTATGATTCTTTTTGTTATTATTATTCTTTATGTTTTCATTTTATTTTATTTTTATTTTATTCGTTTTATTTATTTGTTTTTTATTCTTTTTTTTTTTTTGAGGCCTCACTCCTATAAAGTCTCCTCTCCTGTACTGAAATGGTTTACTCTGATTGAGCCTCTCACAATGTGCATTAGAAGCTGCAGCAAGTCAGATAGAGCCCCCCGACTCATTTCCTTTCCTCCCTAGCCAGAATGTCCCTAGCCTGCCCCTTTCATTCAGTGCATTTCAGTTTTTTCAATCACGGAGGTCCAGCTTCACATGTGGGTGTTACCTAAGGTGGTCTCCTACCTAGAAATTCCCACTCCTCCAGACTGAAACCCACCCATCAAGACATTTTTTATATTTGCATAACTCCTCCCAAGAGCCAGCCCACTGCTTGCATCAGGACTGGTGGGGGGGGGGGGGGGTCTTGAGATAAGTACTGAGGCAGGGTGCTGTGATGTCTTCATGAAGCTACAGTGCTGTGAAAAAGTATTTGCCCCCTTCCTGATTTTTTTTTTTTTTTCACATTTCCACACAAATGATTCAGATCATCAAAGATAACCCGAGTAAATCCAAAATGCCGTTTTTAAATTATTATTTCATTTAATTAAGGGAAAAAAGCTGTTCAAACCTGCCTGGCCCTATGTGAAAAGTTAATTGCCCCCTCCCATGCTGAATCATGAATGAACCGTGATTAACCACAATTTTTTGGAAAGCTGAGTTAAATTTCACTTGCCACACCCAGGCCTGATTACTGCTAGACCTGTTGAATCAAGAAATCACGTAAATAGAAGCTGGCTGACAAAGTGAAGCACGCTAACAGATCACAAAAAGCCACACATCATGCCACAATCTAAAAAAGAATCAATAACGGATTAGACACAAAAGTAATGTATATGTATCGGTCTAGGAAGGGTTTTAAAGCCATTTCGAAGGCTTTGGAACTCCAGGGAACCACGGGGAGAGCCATTATCCACAAATGGAGATAACTTGGAACAGTGGTGACCCTTCCCAAGCCTACAAAAATTACTCCCAAGAGCATGACAACGACTCATCCAGGAGGTCATAAAAGAACCCAGAAGAACATCTAAAGAACTGCAGGCCTCACTTGTCTCAGGTAAGATCAGAGTTCATGATTCAACAATAAGAACGAGACTGGGCAAAAATGGCGTCCATGGGAGAGTTCCAAGGCCAAAGCCACTGCTGACCAAAAAGAACACAAAGGCTCATCTCACATTTACCAAAAATATCTTCATTATCCCCAAGACTTTTGGGCAAATACTCTGTGGACCGATGAGACAAAAATGTAACTTTTTGGAAGGTGTGCGTCCCGGCACATCTGACATAAAACGAATACAGCATTTCATAACGAGAACATCATACCAACAGTCAGACATGGTGGTGGTAGCGTGATGGTCTGGGGCTGCTTTGCAGCTTCAGGACCTGGACGACTTACCATAATTGATGGAACCATGAATTCTGAGCTCTACCAGAAAATCTCAAAAGGAGAATGTCCGGCCATCAGTTCGTGACCTCAGGCTCAAGTCCACTTGGGTTATGCAGCAGGACAATGATCCGAAACACAACAGCAAGTCCACCTCCAAATGGTTCAAACAAAGCAAAATGTAGGTTTTGGAGTGGCCTTAAGCCCAGACTTAAATCCAAATGAGATGCTGTATCATGACCTTACACAGGCCGTTCATGCTGGGAAAACCCTCCAAAACAATTCTGCAAAGAAGAGTGGACCAAAATTGCTCCACAGCAATGTGAAAGACTCATTGCCAGTTATCGCTTGATTGCAGTTATTGGCGCCAAGGGTGGCACAACCAGTTATTAGGTTTAGGGGGCAATTACCTTTTCACATAAAGCCAGGCAGGTTTGGACGGCTTTTTTGCCTTCATAAATGAAACCATCATTTAAAAAAACTGCATTTTGTATTTACTCGGGTTATCTTTGTGTAATAATATGATTTGTTTGATGATCTGAGTCATATGTGTGACAAATATGCAAAAAAAAAATCAGAAAGGGGACAAATACTTTTTCACAGCATTGTATGTACAGCACCCTGCTCATTTATTTTAAAGTGGGTTGTAAACCTCAGACATGAAATACGAACAAAGCATATCCCTCTATAGTGTGTACTTGTCTCAATCCATAGCACTAATGCCCCGTACACACGGTCGGATTTTCCGACGGAAAATGTGTGATAGGACCTTGTTGTCCTTCAGAGTCTTGATCTCAACCCTACTGAACACCTTTAGAATAAATTGGAACACAATTTGTGAGGACATCAACTTGATCCTAAAAAAATGGGCAAACCTTCCTACAGACACGCTCCAAATTCTTGTGGAAAGCCTTCTTCGTAGAGGTTGAAGGCTGTTATGGTCACAAAGGGGGCAATGCCGTATTAGAGGGCATGGTTTTGGAATAGGATGTCCAAAAAAAAGCCATCTCCATGAAGACATGGGTTGACCAGTTTGGTGTGGAGGAACTCGAGAATCCTGCACAGAGCCTCAACCCTACTGCACACCTTTGGGATAAATTGGAAGGTTTATTTCGAGCCAGGTCTTCCTATCCAACGTAATGACCTGCTCCTTTGGCTGAATGGGGGCAAGTTCCTTCCCAGAAGAGAGGATGGTGCTATAGCCACATACGAGGCAACTCCATATTACTTGGCCAATGGTTTTGAATTGGATGTCCAACAATCCCGTATTGGTGTGATGGTCAGGGGTCTACATACCTTTTTGGCCATATAGTATGTGGCCCAACTGCCCAAAAAAAAAAAAAAAAAAATGACAAGCTTCATGCTGCAGTTTTCTTCCTGACTTTTAGATAAAAAAAGAGAAAATTTAAATTGAACCAGAAATGGTAATAAAGACCACCTGTCTGCACATCATTTTAAAACCCCGAGACCTGATTGGCTGCTCAAGCTGTGCATGTGACACAGGATTGGACCTAACCAATAATGCTGAAAACCTCACTTACATAACCCCTTATCAGATGGGGGCCACTTTGATCCCCAATGTCACGACTCCCAATAGATATATTGTAATTGATTTGGCCTTCATTGAGTTAAGATAGTCTTGATGCTACTTTTATTGTTGGTAAATGTTTTTGGTAAGTTTTTTTTGTTTCCGCCACATACTTTTTTGGCTGAGAGATTTTTGAGATGGAAAGATTTACATAAGTCCCTTTTTCCAGAACTGACATTTCGGTGGCAGCATATGAATATTCTATAGGTGAATAATGGTTTTTGTATATAGTGTAAATTGGACCGGACGATGAAGGAATGGACACTGTGAATAACGACAGTTTGGTTGCCGGGTGCAGAGATGAACGCGCAGGTTATCGAGAGAGAGGTGCATGTGTATGGAAACCATAAGAGCAAATCAGATCTCTTATCTATAGGTTTGGATTTTGATTGGCTGTCATGGTGCAGTGTATTATATTTGTACCAGTATGACCAAACGACCTTTTTGTTATGTGAAAAATATCTGTAGAGAGAATGAAATGTTGGATGTTTTTTTTATGCCCAGATTGGCACAAAACAGTATGAGCCGCATTTTTGGGTAATTTAAGGGTAAAATATGAAAGGAAGTTACATGTAGGTTGAACAATCCCCCCCTCCCCCCCCCCCCCGTACTACTTTTATTTGAAATCTATCCAGATCTGATGAGCATCTGAAACTTTTCCATATTTATCTAAAGATGTTCTGAACCCCTTTCATGAACCATTATACGGTTAAGCGTTTCTTTATCCTTTTTCTCTAATGAGAATATGAGTTTGGCGCTATATTGGTCGCCGTGCTATTTTTCGCCGCATGTCTGCGGACAATTGGAACTGAAATCATAACTCCGGCTAAAACGTTTTTGTTTTGGAGAAACTGGAGGAAAGGTTAAATTTTCGCTAGAAGAACAGACACGGCGTCCTGCGCTCTAGTGTGGTTTTCAGAGACTGATGGACCTTCACTATTCCACTCAGTTGGTTGGCCCACCATGCTTGGCTGCCCTCTTAGGACTGGGGAAGCCCTGATAACAAATGTACCAGAAATCAAAGAGAAGAGAACACCAGCCTAGTGCATTATCTAGATCAGTGTTTCTCAACTCCAGTCCTCAAGGCGCCCCAACAGGTCATGTTTTCAGGATTTCCCACAGATGAAATGGCTGTGGTAATTACTAAGGCAGTGAAACTGATCAAATCACCTGTGCAAAATAATGGGAAGCCTGAAAACACGACCATGCTGGGGCGCCTTGAGGACTGGAGTTGAGAAATGCTGATCTAGACAATTGTTATACTCCCAAACACAGATGGATAGAACCACCACTGAAGCGAAAGTTGCTTCAGGTGAGCACATTCGCCAGGGTTCAGGTGATGGTGCTAGCACAGCTGGTTTGCAGATACACAATCAAAAGAAATCCAGAATTCGCTGCATCACCTCCCCTTTATTGATCCTTCGCCTATTGATCCAGCTGTATGTAAGCTCATTAATGAATTCCCAAACCAAAGACTCGAGATCCAATTCACCCATTCGTTCTTACTTTGGGAAGAAGACAGTCGGGTATAGTATGGCTGACATGTTTCAAGGGGAGTCCCCTCTTCACCAGGGACTAGAGAGGGTTCTGATGAAGAGAGGACTCCCCTTGAAACATAATAAAAACAATAAAAAGAGCGATTATGGGACTTTAAATGAGGTGTATGTCTCTGCAAGTATGGAATGTCAACTTATTGGTAGTAACCAATCCCCAAAGGGTAGTCCCTGTCATGAACAAAATAATATTTCTTGTGTACAATATAGGCACGATATAAACATATTCGATGCACAATAGTCACATATTTAATGTTTATACATAAAAGGACATGATTGGTACAAACAACAATAATGAAGAATTAATGTACAAAATTGATAATAATAAATATTTATAAACCACATAGTAAGATAATTCATAGTATTCAAGCACGCTGTAAACCTGGCACCCTTGAGTATGGACTCAACGCGTTTCATGGCGTTTAAAGCCAATCATCAGGAGTAGGATGCTAAAAGATAAGTAAAAATGGAAAGTAAATAAATGAATTAAATAAATTTGTCTACGTCAAAAATCTATATAGTAGGTTAGGCTCACTAGTTAGAAAGAAGATGTAATGATGGTACTAACCTGTAGCGTATCCAATGGGTGTATACCCATTGCTACTGTGTTAAGATGAACAAAGCCTGGGTATCCCCGCCTCAACCCCGGGGGAGACAAACATACCCAGGCTTTGTTCATCAAGGGTGCCAGGTTTACAGCGTGCTTGAATACTATGAATTATCTTACTATGTTGTTTATAAATATTTATTATTATCAATTTTGTACATTAATTCTTCATTATTGTTGTTTGTACCAATCATGTCCTTTTATGTATAAACATTAAATATGTGACTATTGTGCATCGAATATGTTTATATCGTGCCTATATTGTACACAAGAAATATTATTTTGTTCATGACAGGGACTACCCTTTGGGGATTGGTTACTACCAATAAGTTGACATTCCATACTTGCAGAGACATACACCTCATTTAAAGTCCCATAATCGCTCTTTTCATTGTTTTTATAATGTCCTAGGGATGGAGGTGAGTCTCTACTTCTTTATGTTTGGGCGGATGTGGGTCACATTTCGGTTTCTTTTATTCTTATTTTTCCCCTTGAAACATGTCAGCCATACTAGCCCTGAATGTCTTCTTCCCATTTAAGAGAGTGGGTGCATTAAATCTCGAGTCTCTGGATTTGGAATTTGTTGAGGAGCTTACAGACACTTGTGTTTGTGAGTATAACAATTGTCTACCTTTTCAATAAATGGTTCTCTCACACTGTTGTGTATTATTATAAGGTTTTATGGCCCCGTTGGCGAGATTCCCCTTCTCTTCCGATACGGGTACCCACCTAGGACCGGGACATACAGTGAAAGGGGGTTTCCTCGATAGGGATATGTAAAGCATAGTAAAAACCTGATAGGGCATCTTAACCCTCCCCCCACCCCCTGTCGAAAGAAAAAAAAAGTTACATTTTGTGGTTGAAGTTCCATTTGACCCATCTCTATTTGCTTACTTAACATATGACTGTGTCATATCATGAACTGGAGTCCGTGAGTTTTAAATACCATGATGTCAAATACAGTATCTCAGACAATATAAACACTATGACGGTAAAGGCAGTATCTAAGGCAATATAAACACTGATGGTAAAGACAGTATCTCGGACATTATAAATACGATTATGGTAAAGACAGAATCACAGACACTGTAAATTGATGGTAAAGACAATATCACAGACAATATAAATTCTATGATGGTAAAGACAGTATCTCAGACATTTTAAATACTATTATGGCAAAGACAGTATCTCACACACACACACACACGATAGACCTTCTGTTGGTAAAGACCGTATTCTGGACATTTTCTTATGAAGATGGTAAAGACAGTATCTCAGACAGCCCAAGGCCTTTGATTTATTGCCCGTTGAGCTATCTTGTCGGGTGATGGATTCTGCCTGGCTTGGTGAAATGTATATACTGGTCGTAGAACAATCAAGCTTGCTAAGTAAGGCAGTGCAAAGCACAATGATAATATTCAAAGTGCGGTAACCCTTAGCAACCAAACTTCTGTACATTATTCAGGTGCAGTTGCGTACCAGCATGATTGGCCTCAACAGGGAAGTCTGTGTATTTGATCTGGAGCTCTGAGTAGATTTCTTAATATTGTACAGAACGGCAGTGCTGTATTCTCCGAGATGATACCTTTAATCATCGCAAAGTAGCTTGCACTCTAAAACAAACACAAGACAACTGTGCTCACCCAATAGGAATACGGTACGTTCTCACAATGATAATGTAACCACAATGATTAGTTACCATGCAAAGCTTGGGGCACCGCTCTAAACCTACATCCAAATCCCCATGCCAAGCCCTGTGGGTGGGGCGAAACGTGAGTAGAAATGTGAGAAGAAAATGTTCTGGTGCCAATGAAAGTAAACAATGTCTCCTCATTGGCATCAGTAGGAGGAATAGTGCCCCATCCTTGGTTTCAGTGGGAGGAATAGTGCCCCATAATTGGTGTAAGTGAAAGGCATAAAGCCCCGCCATTGGTATCGGGGGAAGGAATAATGGCCCATCATTGGTATCAGGAAGGAAAAATGTCTTATTGTTGGTGTCAGTGGAAGGAATGGCCCATTCTTGGTTTCAGTGGTAGGAATAGTGCCTTATCATTGGTGTAAGTTGAAGGAATAAGCCCTGCCATTGGTATCTGGGGAAGGAAAAAAGCCAGATTCATTGGTGTGAGTGGTGCCAATGGAAGTAAATGTCTTCTCATTGGCATCAGTGGGAGAAATTATGCCCCATTATTGGTTTCAGTGGGAGGAATAGTGCCCCATCATTGGTGTCAGTGGAAGGCATAAAGCCCCATCTTTGGTATCAGGGAAAGGAACAATGCCCCATTGATGTTGTCAGTGGAAGGAATAGTGCCCTATCATTGGCATCAGTGGGAGAATAGTGCCCAATCATTGGTGTAAGTGGAAGGAATAATGGCATATCATTGGTATCAGGAAGGAATAGTGCCCTATCATTGGCATCAGTGGGAGGAATAGTGCACCATTGTTGGTTTCAGTGGGAGGAATAATGCCCCATCACTGGTGGAAGGAATAAAGCCCCGTCTTTGGTATCAGGTAAAGGAATAATGCCCTATCGTTGGTGTCAGTGGAAGGAATAATTCCCTATCATTGGCATCAGTGGGAGGAATAGTGCCCGATCATTGGTGTAAGTGGAAGGAATAATGGGCCCATCATTGGTATCAGGAAGGCATAATGTCTTATTGTTGGTCTTAGTGGGAGGAATTATGCCCCATTGTTGGTGTCAGTGGAGGGAATAATGGCCCATCATTGGCATCAGGGGAAGGAATTATGTGTTATTGTTGGTGTCAGTGGGAGGGAATTTATGCACATTGTTGGTGTCAGTGGGAGGAATAATGGCCCATTGTTGGTGTCCGTGGAAGAAATATTGTTCCATCATTGGTGTCAGTGGGGTGAATAGTGCCCCATCATTGGTGTCAGTGAGGTGAATAGTGCCCCATCATTGGTGTCAGTGGGGTGAATAGTACACCAAAGGCAAGCAAGGGACTGCATCTGCCCCCTGGGCTGCAGTTTGGAGACGACTGTTGTAGATAATCTGTGAAATGTGACCTCCATGATTATTTACCTTTTTAAAGTGGGAATACTTGTTACACGTATCTTCTTGAAAACATACGGTTTCCCTTTTGGGTGAGTGCAGTTGTGTGTGTCTCTCTCTCTCTCTCTCTTGTTTTAGATTGCAGGTCATCGTATCTGCTCAGGGTTTAGGTCTTCCTGCACCCAACCACCCTCCTGCATATAGTCACCTTGTGGCCAGGAATCTGGTGCCTGGATGCCACATTCTAAACTCCCTGCTAGTCTTTAGCAGCAAGTCAAATCTTCTTTGTGACTTTAGCATTGCTACAATGTTTACTGGTAGTTCTAATTTCCCGAATCTGCTTGCTGCCCCGTAAATCTCCCCACAGACATTACAATCTCCTTTTAGCTCTGCCAACAGTTATGTAGTACAAGGGCCTGGCTGATCGGATATAAATGGGGGGGGGGGGGGGGGGGGCTTAGGAAGACCCTTATATTACATAAACTTGGTAAATAAAAAGTCTTTTGTACAGTAGGATTGTGTATGTTGAATTTTAATGACCGTTTTTATTGGTTTCTATGGGTTACTGCACTTATTTTTTCACCACATTGTTGACTCTTGCATTGCTTTTTACAAATCAGTTTTTCAGTTTTCTTTTCTTAAAGCAAAGAGCAATCGGGTTGGATTTTGGTATATTATACTAAGCAAAGTTTGTATTTTATTTAGAACCGCTGAGATATTTTTATATATTTGAGATACCCAACGAGTGCCTTTTTTTTTTATTATCCAGTTATTGATTGTATTCCCTTTGCAACCAATCAGAATGAATATATTGCAACACACTGAAATGATTGGTTGAAATGGGATACGGCTAGCGATGAACCAATTGGGGGAAACCTGACACATGTATCGGAACATCTGCCAAAAAATTGTTCAATTCAGGAATCTGGGCAATCGTGAATTGTAGGATTCTCAAATCTTCATGTCTATACTCAAATGAAAAAAAAAAACAAAACTGCAATTCACTGATCTGTGAGCTGATTGGCTCATCGCTGGCTTACTGTACTTTTGCAGTTCACCGTTGCTCTTTGCATTTCATTAAACAGAACAGATAGTAGGTTTGGTGGCCCGCTGGTCTCGTGTCCCATGACTGGCTCTTTAGCGCCCCCCCAGAGTTGATTGGGGGTTCCCAATTGTGTACCATATTGTACAATGTGTGCGGAGCTGTGGGGTGTACAGTGTAAGGCAGTGTACAGATTCTGTGTGACGATAAAGCTTGTTTTACCAAATATGTAATATATCTGATGCGTTATTTTATGCAAAATGGACATAGTATATTTTTGCCATGCAAATAAATATTTCAAGCAGAACTCCAAACCTCAGACTCCTTATTGCGGGGGGGTTAGGAAATAAAAAAAAAATTTCCTATCCTGTAAAAATCTTTTTTTTTTTTTTTTGCTAGAAAATTACTCAGAACTAGTCATCCTGTGTAACTCTAAATGGGTAACTAATAAAGACATCACCCATGGAGATTTTTAAAATACTGAAGTTTGGCGCAATTTTAAAGCGTGACATGTTTTTATATATTTACCCGGCGCAACACTATATTTTACCCAAAAATTGGGTATTGTATTGTCTTTGTGTGCATTGAAATTCATTAAAATGTATTTATGCGTTCGTGTGTAAAATTGTGCTTGAAAAGCTGCTGTGCAAATACCGTGTGACATAAAAAAAAAAAAGTGCAAAACCCACCATTTTATTGGCTAGGGCCTCTGCTACACAAATAGAAAGCTTAGATATTATATAAGTAATTTTCTAGCAAAAATGCAGACTTTTACTTGTAAAAGCAAAAAAAAAACAAAAAAAAACCCAAGAAGGTTTTAAAGTGAATAATGGCTGAAGGTGCTCCTTGGATGTTGGACCTCTGTATGTGGCCAGGCTGTGTAAAAGTCTCACACATGTGGTATCACCATACTCAGGAAGTAGTAGCAGATTGTGTTTTAGGGTGTAGTTGCAAGTATGCCTATGCAATGTGTGAGAAATAACATAATATGACGTTCACGGCGATACCTCACATGTGTGGGATGATCGCAGTTTGCGTGCGTGTGGGACCAACACTTTCGCCTTTGCGCGCTAGCACGGGGAAATGGGGGCCCTTTTTTATTTATTTATGATTTTTATTGCTGTCACAAGGAATGTAAACATCCTTGTGACAGCAATAGGCATGTGACGGGTCTTCTTTATGGAGGGAATCTGGTGTCTTTGCACTTGAAAGCATTCAAAAACGCCAAGATCTGCATTATTGAATACATTTGATTTTCCAAAAACTACACCGTTAAAATGCTGGTAAAGTGGAAGTGTCGTCATGTCATCGCTTCTGGGTTACCATAGCGGCGACGTGATCAAAGCCGATTCCGGCTTTCTTTGGGTCTCAGACTAGCCGGCGGACGTGCCGGCTGATAGCTCGGGTCTCCCCAGTGGATTGGCATCACCCCGGTACAACCACTTGAAGTCAAATGACGTACCCGGTATGTGATTTGATGTTAAATAGTTAGTAATCGATTCTTCCTGTCATTGTGTAACTGCCTGCCCGTACGGGGTACGAGCAGACAACTTACGCTGACAGTCCGTAGGAGTCCTGCATTGCCCCTGCCATCTGCTGATCACGGGTGCAATGATATGTTGGCTCCTATTAGAACAAAATAATCTCATCCCAGTTAGCAAGTGGGTGTGATGCTTGGCAATCCCTTTTTACTGCCAAGGATGTATTCTAAACATCATGGATGAAAAAGTAGCACACTGTGGCTAAATTTGTTCTAATGCCTCCCGAAAAAAGACACCAAGAATACTCACCTCTCCAGGGATGGTGGCTCCAATCATCAAAGCAAAGCCAAAAGAGAAGTCTTTATCATGTTACACGTCTGAGCGGGACAGATTCGCGGTCCATTGGCCCATGTGTTTTCATCTTTCCAGCAACTTCGGCATAGTTCTTCATAGAAGATTGGGGTCACCATCTGGCTGGAGAAGTGTTTTTGATTTTCTTTTGCAGGACACAAACTAGTGGCAGACTCGTTAACCACTTGCCAACCGCAATAAGTATATTTACGTTGCGGTTTGCAAGTGGTTTACCGGGGTTGTTATTATTATTATTATTTTTTTCAGCCAGTGATTCTTTCATGAAAGTGGTCAAAGTGGCTAATCAGCCGCTGGATCACTTTCAAACAGCAGGAGGGGATTGGATCAAGACCTGGAGAATTTCGGGGGCCATGTCAACACCTCAAACTTTCCTCAAACCATTCTTGAACCATTTTTTTGCAGTGTGGCAGGGCACGTTATCCTGTTGAAAGACCCCACTACCATCAGGGAATACCATTTCCATGAAGGGGTGTACAATGCTTAGGTAGGTGGTACGTGTCAAGTAACATCCACATGAATGGGAGGAGCCAGGTGTCCCAGCAGAACATTGCCCCTTTGGGCAATCATACTGCCTCCCCCAGGATGTCTTCTTCCCATACCGCCTCCTCTTCCCCAGGTAAGTGACGCACACTCACCCGCCCATCCACATGATGTAAAAGAAAACGTGATTCATCAGACCAAGGCCACCTTCTTCCATTGCTCTGTGGTCCAGTTCTGATGCTCACGTGCCCATTGTAGTCCTTTTGGCTGTGGACCCAGAAAAAAAAAATGTGGTAATCTCTCAACAGTTACAGAAATAGCAATATAAACCTGCTAGAAAATGTAACCCTCCAGTCACCTCACTTAAAAAACAAAACAAGGGTTTTGGCGTAAATTTGACCTCCAGCCCCCCCTTCAGTCTCGCACAGTTGTAGCGGCTCCTCTTCTGGCCTGAAATGAATTCCTCTGATTTCACTGCACACTGTGAGCTTCTCACAATGTGCATTAGAAGCTGCAGCAAGTGAGATAGAGCCCCCCTGCCTTCTTTCCTGGCTTGAGGATGTCCACCCTGTACAGAATGTAATGAAAACAGAAATATTTTATTTTAAAATGTAATGAGCATGCTGATGAGGGAGGAAGGATGTACCACTGAAGGCAAAATATTAAAGTGGTTGTAAACTTCAGACATGAAATATGAACAAAGCATACCCCTCTATAGTGTGTAATTGTGTCAATCTACAGCATTTCTGTCTGCTGCCGCCGCCTTCCTCTGCTATCAGCATGTTTTTCAGACACTAAAAGAGAAAAAAAAGGTGACACAGGAGGGAGCTCCAGCACACAGCCTGCGATTGACAGCCTCAGCTCTGTTGCTGTGTGAAAGGGGGGGGGGGGGGGGGGGTGTCCCTTTCCTCCAATCAGCTCTCAGAGCTCTCTTCGCTGAGCTCTGCAGAGTGTAATGTCAGCTGTCTGCCCCCTTTTTATTTTTTCTGAACTCTGACAAGCTTTATAAATTTGGCACTTTGAATGGACGTAGAGAAGAGAAGACAAGACTGCAGATAAACAGGTACAACTTATTAAGGAAGATTTGTTTTGTCTATCTGTATAACCCGAGGCTACTGGGTATATGTAAGGGTTTACAACCACTTTAATTAGAGTAAACTTGAGCCCAACATTTTTTTCCTCATCTTGGATTGAGTTTATTGTTGTTTTCTGAAGACCAATACATTCAATCCTACACATTTAGGTGGACGCAATGAAGAGACAGCAGACTACAGGATCTAATTTTTTTTTTTTATTGAAAAATAACTTAGTACAATTATAATATTTCTACAGCAAAATGGCCTCCCTACAGCCCGCCACCTGTCCAGTAACATGACTGATTCACGAGGAGCTGGAGACCAGGCTGAGAACATGAACTCAACATCGCCAGCTCCTAGCAATCCGATTGGCTGCGTTTCTGCCAGCCATAAATAAACCAGCGTTTAAGGCTTGAGGCCAACTTGCTTTTTGTAACCATAAACAGTGTTTCCCGTAAGACTGCACTTGTCCATTCTTCACCTGGCTAAGAGCGCTGCAAAGGTTTGCGCATTATTAGTTAATCGTCAGAGATTTATTGTCTATAGCTTTATAATTGCTGCCAACGCCATCTATTAGAACGATCAATAGCTTTTCCTAAGCAGTTTCAAGTCTATAGCAGGTTGAGATACTTCATAAAATTCTATCTATTAGTCTATTATTAGCTTGGAAGGGGTTTCTTCCATCAATAAAACCGCTTCCTGTGTTTCTGCATAAAGCTGAAAAAAAAAAATGGATTGCCCTTTGCTGCTCTATCGGGCATTGCGTCCTTCACGGATCGCTGAACTCAGAAATGTTCTCAGATGCTGGTCATTTAAGGTTTGTAATATTTATTCTGGATTTGGTCATTACTAAATGACCAGGCCAGTGGATAACCTACAGTATATGGCCAATAGCTCGTGGACAATTGACCATCACACTTGACATAAGAGCTTGTTGGACTTCCCATTTCAAAACCATGGAGTTCCCTCAACCCCCCCTTACGGCTGGACCAGCCTCCGCTGTTTCGGGGGCAACTTCCAAAAGATTTTGGAAGTGGGATTTTCCCCCCCCATTCAACCACAAGCATTTCTGAGGTCAGGTCATGATGTTGGATGAAAAGATTTGGGGTAAAGTCAATTTTCCAAAATCAGCCCAAAGACGTTTAGTAGGGTTGAGGTCAGGGTTCTGTGCAGGACACTCGAGATCCTCCACACCAGTGGTGTCAAAACTTTCCAAACAAAGGGTCAGTTTACTGTTCTTCAGACTTCTTGGGGGGGACGGGACAGTGGCCATTGGAAGTAGAAATTGTTCTGGCATCAGTAGGAGTAAACAATGCAAACAATTCCTCCAGTACATGTAAAAATGTACAAGGGGAGAAAAAGAGCCTCATTGTTGGTGTCAATGAGAGGCATAGTGCCCCATCGTTGACACCAATGGGAAAAATAGTGCCCCATTTTTTGTCAATCGCTGGTTGGTGTTAGTGGGAGAAATAGCCCTTCATTGTTGGTGTCAGTGGGAGGAATAGTGGGAGAAATAGCCCTTCATTGTTGGTGTCAGTGGGAGGAATAGTGCATTATCGTTGGCACCAATGGAAAAAAAAGTGCCCCATTGTTGATGTCAGTAGCAGAAATTATGCTCCATTGTTGGTGTCAGTGGGAGGAAAGGTGCCCAAAGGGCAAGCAAAGGGCCGCATCTGGCCCCTGGGCTACAGTTTGGAGACCACTGCTCCACACCTAACTGGTCAAACTAGTTGACTTTTTTGGACATCCTTTCCAAAATCATGACCATAAAAATGGAGCTGCCCTGTTTGTGGCTATAACATCCTCCACTCCTCTAGGAAGGCTTTCTACGAGATTTTGTGTCTTTGGGAATTTGTACATTTGTGAGGTCAGCAGGGGCGGACTGACCATTCGGGCACTCGGGCAATGCCCGAGGGCCCCATGCCACTAAGGGGCCCCATCAGGGTTGCCAGCCTCAATAAAACCAGGGACAGCATGTAAAAATCAGTTTTTTTTAAAATCCCAAGATTATAGCTGCCCCGCCTCTCCAGTACCTTTTCAGTGTGTGTATATTGTGTGTCTGCGTATACTGTATGTGTGTGTGTGTGTATACTGTGTGGCCCCATAACCTATTGCCTGGGGGCCCCATAATCTCCTATTGCCCGGGGATCCCATAATCTCCTATTGCCCGGGGGCCCCATAATCTTCTCCTATTGCCCGGGGGCCCCATATTCTCCTATTCCTGGGGGCCCCATAAGTTGTCAGTCCGCCCCTGGAGGTCAGGTACTGATGTTGGATGAGAAGACCTGGCTCACCCTCACCATTCCAATTCACTCCAATGGTGTTCAGTAGGGTTGAGGTCAGGGCTCTGTGTAGACTGCTCCAGTTCCTACACACCAAAACCGGTCACGCCCTGTCCTATGGAGCTGGCTTTGAGCACAGTCATACTGAAACAGGTCTTCCTCAAACTGTTACCCCATGGATGGAAGAAAAAATAAAATTTAGAAACTTGATACTTCAGCAATCAGAAATCGCAGGAACGTCCACCATGCAAACCAAATATACCATGGGCACTGTGCAACCTAGGCTGGAAAGATCAAGTGGTGCAGCCCTCCTCTGATCAGGGAATACAGTACTGTACTATAAACAAGAAACAAAGAGGGCGCCTAGTGCATTAGCTCCAGCACTTTATTAAAAGATAAAAGAAAAAATGTTGTACTCACAAGCCAAATACAAATGGGAACATAACATAAAGCACTGCTCTGAGGAAGGGGGCATGTCCCCCGAAACACGTTAGCTGGTATTGTCATCTACACATTCGTTGAAGTGCGGACTTCTAGATTCTGTGCTTTGTTATGCCACCATTTGCATTTGGCTTGAGAGTACAATATGTTTTCTTTTATGCTTTAATAAAGTGCTGGAGACAATGCACTAGGCGTTTGCACCCTCTTTGTCTCTTGTTTTTTTTTATACAAGGATGGAAGAGCACAATTGTCTATAACCGTGGTCTTCGAACTCCAGCACGGGGGGCAGGATGCAGACCATTGCTTGCATTCATCTGGCCCTTGGGGCACTATTCCTCCCACTGATACAGGACACTATTCTGCCAAGTGACATCAACAGTGGGGCACTATTTCTCCCACTGACACCAAAAATGGGGCACTATTCCTCTCAATGATCCCAACGATGGGGTACTTTTCTTCCCCCCTAATACCAAATATGGCAGTGTTTACGCCCACTGATGCCAGGAAAATTTCCATTCACGCTGGCCACAGTTCAGCCCCCTAAAGTCTGAAGGACAATAAACTGGCCCTTTGTTTAAAAAGTTTGGAGACCCTTGGTCTATAATGTCTTTGTATGCTGTAGCATTAAATTGTACCCTTTCCTAAACTCCATTATTTGGAGAGGGGTCCACATACTTTTGCCCATACAGTGTACATATCAATAGTTTTACTTTTACTTTGTAACTCTGTTTGGCAGGTCATGTGATTCACCTACCTCTGCCATACTGTATAGCCAGGTAGGTGATGCCATTGTAAAGCTCTAGATCCTCCAGGGTCACGTCTCCACTATGCTCACTGGACAACCTACATAGTTACATAGTTAGTAAGGTTGAATAAAGACACCAGTCCATCCAGTCCAACTTGAGTGTCTACAATTTTCCCTATCCCTGTACATTGCACACTCACATGGGTCCCTACCCTCAAGGAGCCCACAATCCAAGGTCCCCATTCATATACTTGGGCCAATTTTGGACAGAAGCCAATTAACCTACTACTACGTGACCCTTCTAAGCCATTGCCCAATGAAAAGACAGGCAACACATATTTTGTTTGGAGTCCAGCTTTAATTCTGGAATGCCGATACCAGAAAAAGTATAAATGAGGATAAAATAAATCCTCCTGTGGTTATAGAACGTTTGAAAATAGCAGCACATATAAAAATAAAATTATTGTGAAGTGCAATCTAACATGATGGCTGTACTGATCCCCTATTTTTTGGCTTATGAAGAAACCTTTTTTTTTTTCTTTTAGAGGTTGTTAGCTAATAGAACATCTACATTCTAATTGTCATAGCCCTATATTAATACCCGTAAGTCAGAATTACAATTCATACAGTCGGCAGTTAAAGAGAAGTTGTATTGAGAGAAGTATGGCAGCTGTCAAAGCTAATATCCTTCCAATAACACCAGTTTCTAGTAGTCATGTGATATCTGTTTCGGTCAGAATATAAATTGGGACAAATTTTTGGTTATACATATGAATCTCCAAATGAAATGGTAACTAATTTCATCGAAATGTGTTTAATTAGGTATATTATTTTTTTTAACTAATTCAAAATTTTTGGAATTATTTGAATCGCTCGAAAAATGATCTGGCCGCTGCAGCCTTAACAACCGGTGATTCGTCAGCTGTCAGAGGGATTCCCCACTGAGAGCTGAAATGTAAACAAAGAAAGCAATTTAAAATTCTGAAAAAAAAAAAAAAACAGCGTCGGATCCCCCCCAATTTATACCAAGTCCTTCGGGTCTGGTATGGATTTTAAGGGGAACCCCACGCCAACATTTTTTACTAAACCAGAGGGAGGCCCTCCCCAAAATCTATACAAGACTCTTACCTTCCTTTATTTACATTTTGCCGGCATTCTTTTGTTTACATTTTGCCGGCATTCTTTTGTTTACACTTTGCCGGCATTCTTTTGTTTACAATTTGCCGGCATTCTTTTGTTTACACTTTTCCGGCACTCTTTTATTTACATTTTGCCGGCATTCTTTTGTTTACATTTCAGCCGCCAGTGGGGAAGGCCGCCTATTAAGGTTATTAAGGACACCTCAGCTGGCTTCCCGGCCCACACAGAATTCAAAATCGGTTAAAGCTGGGGTTCACCCACACCGCCAAAAAAAAAAATATTAAAAGCCAGCAGCTACAAATACTGCAGCTGCTGACTTTTAATACATGGCCACTTACCTGTCCCAGGGTCCAGCGATGTCGGCAGGGGACGCCGAGAACCCGCTCGGTTCTCGGCAGCTGCCGCCGCCATCCTAGACTGCAGCTGCTGACTTTTAATACATGGCCACTTACCTGTCCCAGGGTCCAGCGATGTCGGCAGGGGACGCCGAGAACCCGCTCGGTTCTCGGCAGCTGCCGCCGCCATCCTAGGTGAGGGGATCAGGAAGTGAAGCGTTGCGGCTTCACTTCCCGGTTCCCTACTGCGCATGTCCCGCTGCGCGTCCCTAGTGGTCCCCGCTCTCTCCTGGGAGCTGTGTGTGTTCCCAGCAGACAGCGCGGTGGGGACGGGAAGAGGCATAGACTCCCACGGGAGTCTATGCCGGAAGTGGGTGCAAATACCTGTCTTAGACAGGTATCTGCACACCCCTCCCCCCTGAAAGGTGCCAAATGTGACACCGGAGGGGGGGAGGGTTCCGAAAAGCGGAAGTTCCATTTTTGGGTGGAACTCCGCTTTAATCATTTTTCCACCGAACTGAATTTTCGTAAATTTGGAATTCGCTAGAAAATGAATGAACAAAATTAAATGAAACAAAACGAAACAAATTCCGAAACAAATTTAGTAACATAATTAAGCTATCCGAAAGGAAAGAACATTTTTCTGTTCTGCACATGTCTAGTTTCTCTCTGGCTTCTATACTTAGTGAGTCGTTGAACAGAAACAAGCACAATGAACGGAGTGCAAAGAATAGGATCTGAACTTCTGATCTGACTACTTGTTCCAGTTCAGAAACCACTGAAGTTAATGGATTAGCATGACAGCCAGGTAACTAGCATTTTCAGATGAAGAAGACAGCAATGGCAACTTCCATATTTTCCCATGACTGCATACCTTTAACTGTATTGTATCAATTTTATGACATAATTCATTTAGAAATCATCCTGATCACTGTCATTCTCGTGGTTGGAAGGAACGTTTTCCATTTCTTCCTCAAGCACAGAACACTCTTCGGCTTTGGACACTTGAATGATTTCCGAGAAGCTCTGTTCCAGGTCTTCAAGATCCTTAAGCTCATGGGCGCTCTTCAAGTCATGTTCCAGCTCTGGCGGATCGGTCAGACCCATCTGGGAGAAGCTTCTCAGGTTTCCATCATTGTCTTCCAGGAGAACCTCATCCTCGGATGACATTTTCTCCGACAGCTGGGTGTTGTCTTGTGATTCAGAATGTGTCTCCTCGTGATCATCCTGCAAGTATAAGAAGTCGTCTTTTTGTTGAGACGTGTCCAGCTCATCCTCAGGAAGGGGTAGAACAGCTTCAGGTGACTGTCGTGTGGCTTCAAAGTCCTCCTGACCACTTAGAACATCGTTGTGGTCCAAATCTCTCTCTCCAAGGCAAGTTAGGGAACTGCTTGGTCCCGGGTTGTCTTCTTCATCTAGGCCAGTCTGAACATTGTCATTGAGTTGAGGCCCATTATCCTTTCCATCGAGGTATCTTAGGTTTGCAGCTTTGTAGTCCTCTACAGAAAAGTCTTGAGAAAGTAAACCATGATTCTTCATTGCATGAGGCAGGACGAAGGGATCTTTAAAATTTTTGCTGGTGCTAAAGTTGTAATCTACAAAAAGATCGAGTTTCTTCTCGTCCTTGGAGTCCAAGTCAGCCCTGAGAATGTCCAGCAAGTGGCGCATTTTTCCCTGCAGACCAAAAAGATAATGAAAGTAAATGACTTTAGCTGAGCTCATTCAATAAATAAGTTTTGCCTTGTAGTGGCGACAAAAAAAAAAAAAATCTTTTCTGGTACTTTTTATTTACAGGTTTAAATCAGAATTTGTTGCTAGAAAATTACTTATAACCCCCAAACATTATACAGTGCCTTGAAAAAGTATCCATAGCCCTTGAAATTTTACACTATTTGTAATGTAACAACCAAAAACGTAAAAGTATTTTATTGGGATTTTTTATGTGATAGACCAACACAAAGTGGCACATAATTGTGAAGTGGAAGGAAAATGATAAATGGTTTTAAATATCTGAAAAGTGTGATGTGCATTTGTATTCAGCCCCCTTTACTCTGATACCCCTAACTAAAATCTAGTGGAACCAATTGCCTTCAGAAGTCACTGAATTAGTAAATAGAGCCCACCTGTGTGTAATTTAATCTCAGTATAAATGCAGCTGTTCTGTGAAGCCCTCAGAGGATTTTTTAGGAAACCTTAGTGAACAAACAGCATCATGAAGGCCACGGAACACACCAGACAAATCAGGGATAAAGTTGTGGAGAAGTTTAAAGCAGGGTTAGGTTATAAAAAAATATCCCAAGCTTTGAACATCTCACGGAGCACTGTTCAATCCATCATCTGAAAATGGAAAGAGTATGGCACAACTGGTAACCTACCAAGACATGGCCGTCCACCTAAACTGACAGGCCGGGCAAGGAGAGCATTCAACAGAGAAGCAGCCAAGAGGCCCATGGTAACTCTGGAGGAGCTGCAGAGATCCACAGCTCAGGTGGGAGAATCTGTCCACAGGACAACTATTAGTCGTGCTCTCCACAAATCTGCCCTTTATGGAAGAGTGGCAAGAAGAAAGCCATAAGACGTCCCATTTGCAGTGTGCAAGAAGCAATGGAGGGGACACAGCAAACATGTGGAAGAAGGTGCTCTGGTGAGATGAGACCAAAATTTAACTTTTTGGCCTAAAAGCAAAATGTAATGTGTGGCGGAAAACTAACACTGCCCATCACCCTGAACACACCATCCCCACCGTGAAACATGGTGGTGGCAGCAGTATGTTGTGGGGATGCTTTTCTTGAGCAGGGACAGGGAAGCTGGTCAGAGTTGATTGGAAGGTGGATGGAGCCAAATACAGGACAATCTTAGAAAAAAACCTGTCAGATTCTGCAAAAGACTTGAGACTGGGGCGGAGGTTCACCTTCCAGCAGGACAACGACCCGAAACATACAGCCAGAGCTACAATGGAATGGTTTAGATCAAAGCATATTCATGTGTTAGAATGGCCCAGTCACAGTCCAGACCTAAATCCAATTGAGAATCAGTGGCAAGACTTGAAAATTGCTGTTCACAGACGTTCTCCATCCAATCTGACAGAGCTTGAGATATTTTGCAAAGAAGAAGAATGGGCAAAAATGTCCCTCTCTAGATGTGCAAAGCTGATAGAGACATCCCCAAAAAGACTTACAGCTGTAATTGCAGCGAAAGGCGGTTCTACAAAGTATTGACTCCGGGGGGCGCCAAACAAATGTACCCCACACTTTTCACATATTTATTTGTAAAACATGTGAAAGCCATTTATCATTTTCCTTCCACTTCACAATTATGTGCCACTTTGTGTTGGTCTATCACATAAAATCCCAATAAATACATTTACGTTTTTGGTTGTAACATGACAAAAAGGTGGAAAAAAAAAAGTATGGATACTTTTTCAAGGCACTGTATATATTTTTTTTAGCAGAGACCCTATGGAATAAAATGGCGATTGTAGCAATTTTTTATGTCACACAGTATCTGCGCAGTGTTTTTTCAAACGCAATTTGTTGGGGAAAAAAATACACTTTAATGAATTCAAAAACAAAGCACAATATATGAACAATAGGAAAAAAATCACTTGCGAAAATGTATAATACACAAAACAGGGTTGCTGCAGCTCAATGGTATAATGTACCATAAACAATGATTAGAGAAAAGAACACTGCGCTCCCTTTCAGCTTATATAAAAGTGCATATATGAAACTTTCATAAAGTGCAAATCTATATGAACCAATATTATAAACACACATTAAACTTCTGTGCGATTCAAAAGTAAAAGTGCTCAAGCATAAACTGCTGTGGATTTCACAGATTGTCGAAAAATGATCAAAAAGTCCAGTTGTGATTCAAGTATGCTCCCAGTGAAAGGGTGTGCAAAACACTTCCTTATCAGGAAATTCCATATACAGGTGCTCCACAAATGTGCAGGTGTGATCCCCCTTCCCTGCCCTCACCAGGGTGTGCACTCACCCGCACGTATGGACCCCCTAAGTGTATACCTAGTCAGGTCTAACAGACTTCTGGGTGGCATGTCCAGGGTACTGGAGACTCCTCCACTGCATCCAGTTCATAAGAGAAATGAAATCACCATCGGACCATTTCTCGGGCGTGCCGGTAAAAACGGAAAGCCTGAGAAACACCAGCGAGCGGCGCTTCTGAAAGCGATCCAGCGGCTAATGAGCTGCTCGGACTGCCTTTGTGAGAAAGCCAGACGGCGGATGTTAAAAAAAAAAATCTCCAGGATTATGTTGGCTTCAGCCATAACCCCAGTAAGCCACTTGCAAGCCGCAACGTATATAAACAGTGAGGGAAGAATTCATTTGATCCCCTACTGATTTTGTGTGTTTGCCCACTGACTAAGAAATGATCAGTCTATAATTTTAATGGTCGATTTATTATAACAGTGAGAGACAGAAAAAAAAACCAAAATATCCAGAAAAACGCATTTCAAAAAAGTTATGAATTGATTTGCATTTTAATGAGTTAAATAAGTATTTGACCCCTTCGCAAAACATTTACTACTTAGAACTTAGTACTTGGTGGCAGAACCCTTGTTGGCAATCACCGAGGTCAGACGTTTCTTGTAGTTGGCCACCAGGTTTGCACACATCTCAGGAGGGATTTTGTCCCACTACTCTTTGCAGTGCCTCTCCAAGTCATTAGGGTTTTGAGGCTGACGTCTGGTAACTCGAACCTTCAGCTCCCTTCACATATTTTCTATGGGATTAAGGTCTGGAGACTGGCTAGGCCACTCCAGGACCTTAATGTGCTACTTCTTGAGCCACTCCTTTGCTGCCTTGGCCGTGTGTTTTGGGTCATTGTCATGCTGGAATCCCCATCCACGACCCATTTTCAATGCCCTGGCTGAGGGAAGGAGGTTCTCACCCAAGATTTGGCGGTACGTGGCCCCGTCCATTGTTCCTTTGACGCGGTAAAGTTGTCCTGTCCCCTTAGCAGAACCCCCCCCAAAGCATAATGTTTCCACCTCCATGTATGACGGTGGGGGATGGTGTTCTTGGGGCCATAGGCAGCATTCCTCCTCCTCCAAACACGGCGAGTTGAGTTGATGCCAAAGAGCTCGATTTTGGTCTCATCTGACCACAACACTTTCACCCAGTTCTCCTCTGAATCATTCAGATGTTCATTAGCAAACTTCTGTACATGTGCTTTCTTGAGCAGGGGGACTTTGTGGGGGCTGCAGGATTTCAGTCCTTCACAGCGTAGTGTGTTACCAATTGTTTTCTTGGTGACTATGGTCCCACCTGCCTTGAGATCATTGACAAGATTCTCCCGTGTAGTCACCATAATCATTGAAACTCCATGAAAGATCTTGCATGGAGCCCCAGACCGAGGGAGATCGGCAGTTATTTTGTGTTTCTTCCATTTGCAAATAAATCGCACCAACTGTTGTCACCCTCTCACCAAGCTGCTTGGCGATGGTCTTGTAGCCCATTCCAGCCTTGTGTAGGTCTACAATCTTGTCCCCGACATCCTTGGACAGCTCTTTGGTCTTGGCCATGGTGGGGAGATTGGAATCGGATTGCTTCTGTGGACAGGTGTCTTTTATACAGGTAACAAGCTGAGATCAGGAGCACTCCCTTTAAGGGAGTGCTCCTAATCTCAGCTCGTTACCTGTATAGAAGACACCTGGGAGCCAGAAATCTTGCTGATTGGTAGGGGATCAAATACTTCTTTCACACATTAAAACGCAAATCAATTTAAAACTTTTTTGAAATGAGTTAATCTGTCTCTCACTGTTAAAATAAACCGTCCATTAAAATTATAGACCGATCATTTCCTTGTCAGTGGGCAAACGTACAAAATCAGCAGGGGGATCAAATACTTTTTTCCCTCACTGTACGTATTGCGGTCAGAAAGTGGTTATGTTCGGCCAAAACAGTTTTTTTTTTTTTTTTTAGTTTTGGATGGAGAGGAGATGTTTTAGAACCCCTGACGTGTTTTTAATGTACGGTGTTAGTCACTTAACGCCAAATCAAGTGCATGTACGTCATTTGACAATAAGTGGTATACCGGGATAATGCCTGCAGCTACAGGCATCACCCCGCTATTGTTTTTCTACAGCCGCCGCGACCTCCCACTTCTGCCGCCCACAGTGCCAGGGGGTTCCAGGATGTAAGCAGCGCCATTTTTAAATTTGGAAAGTATCCGATCACACCGATCTTGTGATCAGATGCTTTTAAGGGCAAAGGAGACATCTGGGATCTAATAGACCCCCGATCTCTCCATAAAGAGGACCTGTCATTGCCTATTGCTGTCACAAGGGGTTTACATTCCTTGTGACAGCAATAAAAGTGATCTTTTATTGCGTGTGGAACCAATGCCTGCACACAAAGGCGAATGCAGGCATTGGTTCCACACGCATATACAGCGATCGCACCACACATGTGAGGTATTGCCACAAACATCAAACGTTGAAGAAACTGTCTAGTGATAAAAAAAAATAACATTAAAAAAAAAATATATAAAGCACCCCAGTTCTTACGTGTAAAGGTGAACGCACGCGTTGGTTCTACACACATATGGTGAACACAACACACATGTCAGGTATTGCCACAAACATCAAATGTTAAAGAAACAGTTAAAAAAAAATAAAAAAAACGACCCCTGTGCTCGCGCACAAAGGCGAACGCGCACATATGACGATCGTAGCACACATGTGAGGTATTGCTGCAAACATCAGAGTGAGAGCAATAATTCTAGCACCAGACCTCCTCTGTAATGCCGCGTACACACGGTCAGACTTTTCGATTGGACTGGTCCGACGGACGCCGACGGACCAAATCCAGCGGACAATTCGACCGTGTGTGGGCTTGCAGAGGACTTTTTCGGTCAAAAATCTGACGGATTTTAGATTTGGAACATGCTTCAAATCTTTCCAATGGACTCGAGTCCGGTCGAAAGATCCGCTCGTCTGTATGCTAGTCCGACGGACAAAAACCGAAGCTAGGGCAGCTAGGGCAGCTATTGGCTACTGGCTATCAACTTCCTCATTTTAGTCCGGTGTACGTCATCACGTACGAATCCGTCGTACTTTTGTGTGATCGTATTTAGGCAAGTCCATTCATTAGAAAATCCGCCGCAAGTCCGCCAAAAGTCCGCCGAATGTCTGTCGGGCTTTTGTAGCCGAAAAGTCAGACCGTGTGTACGCGGCATAAGCCTAAACTGGTAACCCATATAGGCTTTTAATTTTTCACCTATGACAATATAGTTTGTCGCCATACAACGAGCGCGCGCAATTTTAAAGCAAGACATGTTAGGTATCTATTCAGCGTAACACCATCTTTTATAATGTACTAAAAATTCTGCATTATATTATTATTATATTATTCATTAAAGTGTATTTTTCCCCAAATATTTGAGTTAAAAAAACTGCACAAATACCGTTTGACATAACACATTCCCAAACCCACCATTTTATTCTCCAGGACCTCTGCTAAAAAATATACTGTTTGGGGGTTCTAAGTAAATTTCTAGCAAAAGAATAGAAATTTTTACAGGTAATCAAAATGTGTCAGAAAAAAGCCTGTTCTTCAAGTGGTTAGCAGAGAGATCTACTCCTTTTCTGTCCTGGTGACAACGATTTTATCAGATAGGAAGAAAGGTCAATATGCATCAGAGACAAAGACAGCAATCAAAAGCTGACAGGGGTTCTATCCTTGCCCTACTCTACTAAAAATTCACTTTTCTTTTTGTCTATGTTGCTTTTGAAGAAAAAAAAGGAGGCAGAGGCACCATGACCATTAGAGGCATTGAGCCACCATAGCCATGAGAAGCAATGAGCCACCATGTCTATTGGAGGCACCAAGCCACTTTGACCATTAGAGGCATTAGGCCACTATGGTCACGGGAAGCCACGAGAGGCAATAAGCCACTATGACCATGAAAAGCAATGAGTCACCATGACTATATAAGACAAAGAGGCATCATGACCATATAAGACAAAGAGACACCATGACCATTAGAGGCATTGAGCCGCCATAGCCATGGGAAGCAATGAGCCGTCATGACCATTGGAGGCACCAAGCCACTTTGACCATTAGAGACATTGAGCCACCATGACCATAAGAAACGATGATCCACCAAGACCATTACAGGGATTGAGCCACCATGACCATTAGAGGCAATGAGCCACCATGACCATTAGAAACGATGATCCACCAAGACCATTAGAGGCATTGAGCCACCATGACCATTAGATGCATTGAGCCACCATGACCATTAGAGGCATTGAGCCACCATGACCATTAGAGGCATTGAGCCACCATGACCATTAGAGGCATTGAGCCACCATCACCATTAGAGGCATTGAGCCACCATGACCATTAGAGGCATTGAGCCACCATGACCATTAGAGGCATTGAGCCACCATGACCATTAGAGGCATTGAGCCACCATGACCATTAGAGGCATTGAGCCACCATGACCATTAGAGGCATTGAGCCACCATGACCATTAGAGGCATTGAGCCACCATGACCATTAGAGGCATTGAGCCACCATCACCATTAGAGGCATTGAGCCACCATGACCATTAGAGGCATTGAGCCACCATGAGCATGAGAAGCAATGAGCCACCATGAGCATGAGAAGCAATGAGCCACCATGACCATGAGAAGCAATAGGTCACCATGACCAAGAGAAGCAAAAAGCCAACATGACCATAAGAAACGATGATCCACCAAAACCATTACAGGCATTGAGCCACTATGAGAAGCAATGAGCCACCATGAGTGACAGATAATAGTGCCAAATGGGCTATTTAGGCTGGATCAGCACCCAGGATCAGTGCTGTCTCGTCTACAGCGTTCTGTGATTGTCCTGTTCCCTGCATCTGCTCTTGAAACACTACCCGGCTTGCTCCTGACTATTCCTGCTCTCCACCTGCATCCACCCTGGCTTGTTCTCCGACCATTCTCCTGTATCCACATCTGTACCTGATCTGATCGCTCTGTGTATGACCCAGCTTGTCTAACTCTGCTTACACTTCAGTCCATTCGGAGCTTCCAAGTTGCAAGCACCTGTCCATCTGCCACTGGGCCCTGCTCTTCGGTTAACTACGTCCAAATATCACCCTGTTCCTGCCCTCGGGACATCCGCTGCCATGTGACCTACTACTCAACCAACAGCTCAGCGGCCAGCACGACTACCGACACTCATGCGACTCTTGCCCCCCTGCACCACCTGTATACTCTACCAGGGGCCCCAAGTCAGAGGTGTAAGAGAGGCCTTCCTCTCCATAAAGCAGGCTCTACCCACCAGGTACGTGACACCATTAGAGGCATTGAGCCACCATGACCAGCAGTGAGGCACCATAAGCAACATAAGCAAAAAGCCACCATGACCATATAAGACAAATAGGCAGTATGACCATTAGAGGCATTGAGCCACCATGTCCATGGGAAGCAATGAGCCACCATGTCCATGGGAAGCAATGAGCCACCATGTCCACGGGAAGCAATGAGCCACCATGACCACGGGAAGCAATGAGCCACCATGACCATGGGAAGCAATGAGCCACCATGACCATGTAAAACAAGGAGCAATCTTACCACATCTAAACGATGTCTATTTTCTTCAAGGTGACGTTCAAACACCCGATCTATAATTCTGAAAAATAAAATCCATCATCACATACCGTACTTAAAATGTGAAAATAACACCCCTTAACGATCCCAAATCTATAAGCACTCACCTGTCCGAGAACAATCCCAGGGACAAGATTTCATTGGTCACATCAGCCACGAATTCCAAGTAAGCCAACTCTTCCTCTCTAAAGAAAAAAAAAAAAAAGATTTGTCTGGTAACAGTTTGGATTGCTAAGGATATTATTAATAAAAATACAGCTACTTTATCTAAATTCTATCATTTAGGTTGTTCTTAAAGGAAAATTACCCTTCTATGGAACAATTCTATATTATTACAGGGCGAAACATTTTGTGATTTAAGGTAGAACTCTAGGCAAAACTGTTTTTTTTTTATTTTATTTTGGATAGAGCAAGGGAGGGTTATAACCCCTGCAAAAAAAAAAAAATGTCACCATCTGTGTCCCATCTGGTCTGCATACAAGTTACAATGGTAATGACGTCACTCTGAAGCTTGAACAGGTTCAGATTTCTCTCCCCTGGAACTAGCAAACAGAGCGATAGCCAACAGAATAGCAGCTTCTACCAAGGGCTTATCACACAGGCATTTGCTTAAAGTGTTACTAAACCCACAACAGTAAAAATCAGTCTGTATATACAGTAAAGCATGCTTGTTATACTCACTGTGGAACCTAAGGAATTATTCCTCCGCATTGCGTAATGAGGCTGTTTGATCCTGTCTTCTATGATCCCCCCTTTTTCTGCTGTCCCCAAACCATCTCCTGATAAGACGGAGCCCTAGGAGGCACTCTGCACATGCTCAGTTTGGTGTGTATTGCTAGAGAGTTTTTTTTTTTTTCTTGGGAGGGTGCATGTGATCAGCACAGGGCCAATCAGCACTGTCCAGACAGAGGGTCAGAGGTCCTGCAGCCTCATAGGACAGTCAGAGGAGAATGAAAACTCCTCCTACAAGCTTTAACCAGACACTGATAGAAGTCACAAGACTGCTATATACTGCTGATAAGAAAAGGTATTTAGCAGTTTATATTTACTAAAATAATTGCATTTCCATGTTCTGTGGGAGAGCAGATATAGTGAATGCAGGGTCCTGGGGAGACCAGATCTAGTGAATGCAGAGTCCTGGGGAGACCAGATATAGTGAATGCAGGCTCCTGTGGAGACCAGATATAGTGAATGCAGGCTCCTGGGGAGAACAGATATAGTGAATACAGAGTCCTGGGGAGACCAGATATAGGGAATGCAGGCTCCTGGGGAGACCAGATATAGTGAATGCAGGCTCCTGGGGAGACCAGATATAGTGAATGCAGGCTCCTGGGGAGACCAGATATAGTGAATGCAGGCTCCTGGGGAGACCAGACATAGTGAATGCAGGCTCCTGGGGAGACCAGATATAGTGAATGCAGGCTCCTGGGGAGACCAGATATAGTGAATACAGAGTCCTGGGGAGACCAGATATAGGGAATGCAGGCTCCTGGGGAGACCAGATATAGTGAATACAGAGTCCTGGGGAGACCAGATATAGTGAATGCAGGCTCCTGGGGAGACCAGATATAGTGAATGCAGGCTCCTGGGCAGACCAGATATAGTGAATGCAGGCTCCTGGGGAGAACAGATATAGTGAATACAGGTTCCTGAGTTTAGTAACACTTTAATGAAAAGGTCTCACATTCGAGTAAAGAGAGTAGTCACAACTTGAGTTGAGAGAAAATACATTTAGACAGAGTTCTGGCATATGCTTTGTTATATCCTTCATTTTACTTCAAGCTTCAGATGTCAAATCCAATCCTATAAATCGGGGTTTATAAATACAAACCCAATACTCTTAATCACTTGTCAGTGGGGTCATTGTTTAAAATTTTACTCACGTAAAAATCTGCAATTTTCTTTTGCAAGAAATTACTTTAAACCCCCCCAAATAATTATATATTTCTCTGGAAGCAGATGCCCTGTAGAATAAAATGGTGGCCGTTGCAGTTTTTGGTATGTCGTAGAATATTTGAGCAGCTGCTTATTAAAAAATACTTATTTTCAGGAAAAAATACACTAAAATTACCAGATTTTGGTAAAATATCTAAAAATGGGGTTGTGTTGAGTAAATAGATGCCAAACGTGTCCAGCCTTAAAATTGCATGTGCCCGTGAAATCGCAAAAAATATGGTACCCAAAATTGTCGGTAGGTGACGCAAAATAAATACAATTCGGTTCGGGGTTTACATCCGATTTAAGGACATAAGAGGTTGTTATACAGTGGCTTGAAAAAGTATTTATACCCCTTGAAATTTTCCACATTTTGTCATGTTACATCCAAAAATGTAAATGTATTTTATTGGGATTTTATGTGATAGATCAACACAAAGTGGCACATAATTGTGAAGTGGAAGGAAAATGATAAATGGTTTTTAAGATTTTTTACAAATAAATATGTGAAAAGTGTGTGGGGTACATTCGTATAGCACCCCCCGGAGTCAATTCTTTGTAGAACCCCCTTTCACTGCAATTACAGCTGCAAGAATTTTTGGGGATGTCTCTACCAGCTTTGTACATCTAGAGAGGGACATTTTTGCCCATTCTTCTTTGCAAAATATCTCAAGCTCTGTCAGATTGGATGGAGAGCGTCTGTGAACAGCAATTTTCAAGTCTTGCCACAGATTCTCAATTGGATTGAGGTCTGGACTGTGACTGGGCCATTCTAACACATGAATATGCTTTGATCTGAACCATTCCATTGTAGCTCTGGCTGTATGTTTAGGGTCGTTGCCCTGTTGGAAGGTGAACCTCCGCCCCAGTCTCAAGTCTTTTGCAGACTCTAACAGGTTTTCTGACCAGCTTCCCTGTCCCTGCTGAAGAAAAGCATCCCCACAACGTGATGCTGCCACCACCATGTTTTACAGTAGGGATGGTGTGTTCAGGGTGATGTGCAGTGTTAGTTTTCCGCCACACATAGCGTTTTTCTTTTAGGTTAAAAAGCTCAATTTTGGTCTCATCTGACCAGAGCACCTTCTTCCACATGTTTGCTGTGTCCCCCACATGGCTTCTCATGAACTGCAAACAGGACTTCTTATGGCTTTTTTTTCACCAATGTCTTTCTTCTTGTCACTCTTCCATAAAGGTCAGATTTGTGGAGAGCACGACTAATAGATGTCCTGTGGACAGATTCTCCCACCTGAGCTGTGGATCTCTGCAGCTCCTCCAGAGTTACCATGGGCCTCTTGGCTGCTTCTCTGATGAATGTTCTCCTTGCCCGGCCGGTCAGTTTAGGTGGACAGCCATGTCTTGGTAGGTTACCAGTTGTACCATACTCTTTCCATTTTCGGATGATGGATTGAACAGAGCTCCGTGAGATATTCAAAGCTTGAGATATTTTTTTATAACCTAACCCTGCTTTCAACTTCTACACAACTTTATCCCTGACCTGTGTGGTGTGTTCCTTGGCCTTCGTGATGCTGTTTGTTCACTAAGGTTCTCTAACAAACCTCTGAGGGCTTCACGGGACAGCTGCATTTATACTGAGATTAAATTACACACAGGTGGACTCTATTTACTAATTAGGTGACTTCTGAAGGGAATTGGTTCCACTAGATTTTAGTTAGGGGTATCAGAGTAAAGGGGGCTGAATACAAATGTACCCCACACTTTTCACATATTTATTTGCAAAAAAATTTGAAAACCATTTATAATTTTCCTTCCACTTCACAATTATGTGCCACTTTGTGTTGGTCTACCACATAAAATCCCAATAAAATACATTTACGTTTTTGGTTGTAACATGACAAAAATGTGGAAAATTTCAAGGGGTATGAATACTTTTTCAAGGCACCGTAGAAAACATTTTGCTTGAAAACTTACTCAGAATGAATCCTATGCATTGTGGGAGATGGAGATTTCAATTCATCATAAGACATCCTGGGAAGAGAGGGAATATATTTCAAAATGCTAGACTATAAATAACAGGACATATTCTACTATAATTGAGATCATTTAAATATACGTATATAATGATTAACACCTCAACACTGCCTGTTGCCCTTTAAGTAGCCTTTAATGCCCAGGAGGTGATGCAGCATTTGTATCATGTGACCGCTCTGATTGGCTCTTACAGAGGTCACATGATTGGGAGCCCATCCGCTGACTACTGATCAGAAGCTGTGACGTGACAGCTCAGTCAGTGTGCTTGGAGCACGCAAAAAGTGCGATCTGAGCACACAATCACCTGCCACCGTGGACAAGTATGCGCGGCAGCTGGCCATTAAAGCGGTAGTTAACCGCTGTTTTTTTTTTTTAAACCTGCAAGGCAAAGATATAATGTGCTAGTATGCATTGCATCGTATACTAGCACATTATGTGAAACGTACCTTAAAACTAAGCCCTCCTGCGGCACACTTTCACAGCTGACAGGGCTTCCATCTTCACCCGGTCTTCCTTCTGGGATGGCGGGCTCTAGTCCTTTGATTGGATGAGCCGCAATGACTTCACTCCCACACATGCGTGCGGGAGCTGCTGTTCGCGGCACAGGGCTCTGAAGGAACGGCGCGGTATGCTGTTCCTTCAGAGTGCATCCGCCAGTGACGTCAATGGTGGCTTCACAAGTAAATATCTCCTAAATGGTGCACGTTTAGGAAATATTTACTGTACCTCTAGGTAAGCCTTATTATGGGCTTACCTATAGGTAAAAATCGTCCATTGGAGTTTACTCCCACTTTAAAGACCATCTTTCTTGGTGCAAGATACAGTATGGGGGAGATTTACTAAGACTGGAGCA